>QDHC01000091.1:152160-163372 GCA_013186455.1 Papilio dardanus tibullus | reverse complement strand
GATGTAGACGAGTTTGTTCCCTCGAGGATTACGGAATGTAACGACTACAGTAAGCTGCTGTTTGGATATTCTATGTATTCTATTTTCTCGCCTAGAGTTGTAAATCTTCAAGTTTATTTATTGATTTTACTGCTAACTCCTTGTCTTAGTATCAGTAAAACTGGCTACATACGTTCAGTTTTTTAACTTTACAGTTCGACTGTACAGTTCAAATTGAGTTGTTTGTAAAACTGACGTGCAGTTCGACTGTGCAGTTCTCATTTTTGTCTATACACATCAGTTTTAACTGTACAGTTCAACTGAGTAGTTAAACTGAGCGTTTGTAGCCGCCTTATGAACTATTTTCAAAATAAATTATTTATTTTTACTTGTATCTACTACTACTAGCAATCGTTATTCACTTGGTCCATGGAAATATACAGCAAAATGAGTTAATCGGTTAAGCGCTATTCCAGATTAAAATATATCTCTATATTTCTAGTTTTACCATGATAATCAGGGGTTTACTGAAAGATCGATTCGATAACGAACATCAAAAATGTATGAAACTGACAATGACATCCGACATCAAACACTCACGTGTGAGCACATGACATGCCAAGCACATGACTTTTCGAATATCTTTGTCAGTTTCATACATTTTTGTCGATTCCATCAGCGATATCGCCAATCAAAAGATATTTAAGGTAACCCTGGATGTTACAAGAAACAAATACACGTACATAAACCTATACAAACGTATTCATAATTTACTCTATTAATTTGGTTCAAGTTTAAATCTTCAAAGGTTAAATTAAAACGTTACCTAAAGTAAATAGACGTTATTGAAAATAATGTGAGAGTTTGTTGTTTCTTTGTAACGTGATATAGGGTAGGGTAGACTCGATTTTCCATCACGTCGGCATTACAAATTGGGTACACATAAGGATGTTAATTTGTTTCAATGCTTTGATGTTTGGTTTCGAAAGGATATTTGCGGAGCGTATTATTTAAATATTGAATATGATGTACGATAATGACAATTTATTATGACTTTTTTGCTTTCACCACTGACTTCCACTGTAAACTGATTAATTAATTAAAGAATCAATATATTTAATTATTCATAAAGTTTAGCAAAATAATTAAGTACGAGTAATTATGTAACTACATGAATAAAATAACTTATTATAAATATTGTGTAAATTAGTTCTGATGTAGTTTTAAAATGAGCAAGTAAACCATATACTTATGTAAAAATTAAAAAAAAATACTAGAATACTGATTTGATTGGATACTAAGTTCTTGTCGAGTTTAGTAACAATAATACAATCTTTTAAATTCGGTCATAAACTTCTCTAAAAGAAATCTATTTTTTTAATTATTACTTTTGTTTTTTTTTATATTATAAAGTGGCAAAAGAGCAAGCGGTCACCTGGACTCGCTGGATAGCGAAGCGACCGCTGCCCATAGACATCTGCAATTGCAGCTGCTTTGCCTACCCTTAATCTTCGGAGGAGAAGTTTATAAATAATACTTTTAATTTCTTAAAATGCAAAATTCTTTGAGAATTATTACTTAAATATTTTTGATAAGTTTTCGATAACTTTTTAAATTATATGACGAAAGTGTTTTTTTGTTTTATAATAATTATAAACTAAGCATTACAATTTAAATTACTTTTAAAACTGCTAAACAACTTTTTAAACACTTTTAACTCGTTTGCGCCCGCGCGTATTGTTTCGCTACGGTAGTACTACGAACACGACTGTCGTAGCGAGTTTGTGTCAACGTAGTGCAGCTACGGCGTAGCAGTAGTCGTAGCGCCCGTGTTCGACTGCCGCAGATTGCGACCGCCTCGCCCGCGCCGACCCGCGCACTCCGCACCGTAATGATTGACAAAATAATTCACCTGTGTTTTCTTAGGTGAAAAGCTCGCGTAAACAAGTTGTAGCGGGAAAAGCTTACCGATACAAACGGCACTATAAAAAATTAAGAACCATAAACAAATAAAAAATCTCGTAAAATAAATTAGTTTGTTTTATGTACAAAAATATTTTTATTACTTATGGAATAAACTATATTACACTGTACAGGATATTATTGACATCCAACATTAAGATTCGTAACTAAAAAGTTATTGTTTTCAAAGACGTATTGAAACAGTAATTAATGTAAATTATTCTTCTATTTCAAAAACACATCTTGTAATCTGTTGCTTACACAATAGCCTTTAATCCAACAAGTATTAAAGACATTCGCTTTCATGAAGAGGTTTCATACAACTGCTGTTCGTAAACAAAAGCCTTTTATTTATAATTCCATCATTATTTATAGGTTGCCAAGTATATATTTTAGAGCAAGTCGTATATTGAATTATTTATATTAAAATAAAGAGATAAATTTGTATTTTGGTATACATTGTAATAATTCAACAACTACGGGGCCGATTTCAAAAATTCTTTCACCCTTAGAAAGTTAAATTATCCCCGAGTAACATAGGCTATATTTTTTTATCGTCGTGAACTACAGCTAGTCAAATATACATGCGTACACGTTATGCGGAATATTGGACTACCTTATTGGATAATAAAGCATAAAGAATCTTTTATAATGCTCGCTGAAGCTCGCGTACGGGTATATTTTCTATTCCACTTCAAAAGGCGGATTACATTAAAGATAGAACATAAAAGTAGGCCATTGTTACACGGAAATGTATTTAACATTTCTGTTGCGGCAATTTTCTTATTGTACAGCAAGAAACCTTACACCCCTTTATTGTACTAGAGTAGAATAATATTGAATAGAATACCACAATATGATAATTTNNNNTCGAAAAAATCTTTGCTTTACTCACGCCTACGTCATAACACCCACCTGCATGCCAAATTTCAGCCAGATCCATTGAGTGGTTTAGGCTGTGCGTTGATATCTATCTATGTCAGTCAGTCACGTTAGAGTTTTATATATATAGATTCCATCATTATTTATATGTTGCGAAGTATATATTTCAGAGCAAGTTGTATATTGAATTATTTATACCAAAATAAAGAGATAAATTTGTATTTTGGTATACATTGTAATAATTCAAAAACTACTGGGCCGATTTCAAAAAATCTTTCACTCTTAGAAAGCTACATTATCCCCGAGTAAATATTTTTTAATTCCAAGCAGGCGAAGTCGTGAACAACAGCTAGTCAAATATACATGCGTAGACGTTATGCGGAATATTGGACTACCTTATTGGATAATAAAGAATCTTTTATAATGCTCGCTGAAGCTCGCGTACGGGTATATTTTCTATTCCACTTCAAAAGGCGGATTACATTAAAGATAGAACATAAAAGTAGGCCATTGTTACACGGAAATGTATTTAACATTTCTGTTGCGGCAATTTTCTTATTGTACGGCAAGAAACCTTACACCCCTTTATTGTACTAGAGTAGAATAATATTGAATAGAATACCACAATATGATAATTTTTTTTTTTACTATCTGTACCAACTAGATCAAACTTAATTTAAGTTTTTAACCAATATTCCACTGTTTTAAATATATTTACGAATAAATAGGTTAGTATATTGTATTATTACAATCTAAAATTTAAAGGACAGATATTGGTACTATTTTAGATTATAATAACGGAGCTTAAAAAGCTTAAAGTTCGTAATACATTGATCCGTTATCATTAATTTAATCATAAAATAGCAAATGATATTTGGTAATTCATTTGCGGCCACTTCTCACCATCCATTCCGGCAATTAATACCTGTCAAGATGTCATACACGTGATGGGGAGCGCTGTGTACGGGGAATTGAATCATTGAACACTTAGATGTAGTACTACTTATATGTACCATTAAAATGATATAGTGAAATATTTTAACTTGTTAAAGACTGCAAGACTCTGCCTTTCAGTGAAGTGAACGACAACCTTTTGGACTAACAATTGTTGCTTTTTCTACACCTTGACTTAATTAAAGCATTATAAGACATCCGGATGTTATTTTTAAGATGCATTGAAAATTTAAAAGCTTTATTAATTTTTTACCTTAATACAAATATGATTACGGTAAAATTTACATGTGTTTAGATTTTTTATAAGAATATAACAAGGTCAAATCTATCGTTTACAATGCTACGAGTATATGATAAGGTTTGCATTCGAAAAACCTCAAAACTAGAGATCTTTATAGCAAGTGATAAAAATATAATACTATTGAAGAACTATTTCATGGGAATACAAAAACTATTCTTAGCCTTCCAAAGCTAAACAAGTTCCGTTTCTTTAAGAACCATATTTTTTATTTAAATACGGCCCATTTTCCTTATCATTTTTCGTAATATATTTGAACACGAAGAGCAAAAAAGGTAACCGTCGTTGAGTTAACAAATGTGGCCAATTTATTTCGCCACTCAACAAATGGCAACGAAATGTCGCTCTGTCAATTTTTTTACCAACATTTTCTCGCCTTGGTTTCACAATAAATAGCATATATGTTATTTTATTTTGAATATTCTGAATAATGCCCAAACTAGCATAGTGCCTGATAAGTTTCATAATAGGGGATATAATAAATAGCTTTTTAGGTACATTTAAGCCAATGAATGAAAGTGAGCCATGCTAATGGGAATTTCGGAAGGAAATAATTTAAGAAAAGCCTGACGACAAGTGAAAGTCGACGAAAATCTGTAAATAACTTTCAATGCCGCGAAAGCCGCTGTACAACTTCTTTTGTAACTTTTTTGTTTTGATTTATGAATTAGTATTATCATAAACGCAGATTCTTAGAAAATCGATGAATCTTTACTAGAATAAAGCGGAAGAGTTGGAATTGTTTGTTTATTTGAAAGAAAAAACTACAGGATGAATGTTCACTCTGATAGCTCAGTGTATAGGAAAGAAGTAACGATCTAAACGATACAAATTAAAATAATATTTTTATAAAAGGTTAAGAAATAAAAGACTAAGCCAAGAAAAGAAGAAGAATGACTTAAAATAATGATAATAAATGACGTATGTAACAAATTAAAAAAGTAAAAAAGATGAGCTGCGATCAAAGATCTGGCCTGTAGTGGCCAGTGCTCGCCGCAACATAATATTATGTCTATCGTCTTTTTAAAAAAAACGGAATATTAACTATAAAATTATCTAGGGTTTTCTAAATGTATGTTACTGATTATTTTTAAACTTACTTAAAACAATTTATAATTTTAGAACAAAAGTTATCACTTGATAAATTGTTGTGATAACTTTACCTGACCTAAACTGATTATTAGTTACACGCGAACTTTAAAAAACTACTAAATTATAATACGACCGATGACGAAATTAGTATTTTAGGAGTTGAGAATTATATTAAAATAAACGATCTATATTTTTTATTTTTCCAAGATAAAGTAATCTGATTGAAAACATTTCACAATAATTATTTTTTGTAAACTATTTCATGCAATAACTTTGTGCATGTTGTTACTGATAGTGACTGACCTCAAATTTAATCTCTAATTAGAACAATTAAAAATGAAAATGAAAAAATAATATTGCACATTTAGCAATTACACATAACTCGATGTTGCCTCGCCTCCTTAACCAGTATAAACAGTATTTAAGGAGCTGAGGACATCCTATTTACATACCATTGGTCTTTATGTAAATTACGTTTACTTATTTATAATAGACCGAAAAAACAAGAAATAAATATTTTGTTTTATTATTAAATGAATATAGCATACTTTTTACAATATTATATTTTAATTCTTACAAAATATAACATAGTTTCTCTAGTTGTGAAACTAGAGCATTACAATTGCAATCCAATTATATTACTTGTTTATTTCTCCAGTAAAATTAATTGGACGCTTACTGAAAATACGGAGCAATTAATAGGTACGTTGGTCGGCTTCAGCTAGCACGGCGGGTCGTTAGGCTACTGGAAATTGCACGATACTACTACCTATAGTACTTTACCTGGCTTTTGAATATCACCTTACAAAGTCACTAGCGCGATACGATTTCACAACCGTATTCAAACCATTCGAGTGTTTTAGATTCAAATTATAAATTGCCTAATTGTTTAGAACGGGAATAAAAATAACTGATCATTAATCTATACTTCTATACTTAACATTATAAAAGAGAAAGCTTTGTATTTTTGTATTTAATTCAATAAATTGATATAACTCAAAAACTACTGAACTGATTTAAAAAAATCTTTCACCGTTTGAAAGCTACATTATCCCCGAGTAACATTGGCTATATTTTTTAATTTCGTGCAGACGAAGTCGCGAGAAATAGCTAGTTATATAAATCTTTCGAAGTAATAAAGTTTTGAAATATGTATATTAACCATTCAAAGTCATTTAAGCCTCGTTTTAGGTAAACTACGTACGAGTATGTAATTAAAATGAGATTTGTGTTCAAAAGATAAACATGAAGTGGGAAAGGCAACAAACAAACAAATAACATTGGTCAGTGGCGAGCGGCGAGCGGCGAGCGGCGTCGAGCTACGAGGTGCCGCTAACCAGGTCGGCTACATCAAACAACAAGAGCCAATCTCACCCGCCGCCCCCGGCCTTTATAAACTACTGATCCGTACGCGGCCAAACGAAAATCAATTACTTATGGGCCTTGATAGGCTTTTTACACGATACATTTGATTTAAATTGAAGGTCATTAATTTGAATAACAAATTAAAAATGAAAAGTAATAACGTTCAAATTAAAAAAAATATTTATACAATATAACCGCTGAGAGATGGTGCGTAGAATTTTTCTTCGTGTTGGATATTCCTCCTACGAATATAACTAGTGCTTTGTATACTGCCTTTCAGTTCGTTGAACTTAGTAACAAATGTTCTCTAACTTAAATGAAATAATGGTGTGTGAAAAACATATTTCTATTAGACGAGCTATGTGAAAGGAATGCAGGTGTTGTTTAGTCATAAATAATATGAGACGGCTATTAGTCACGAATGTTGACGTGGCGGTCTATGAACCGACACCATGGGTTCCCACTAGGTGTTTGGAATCCGTGTTTTAGTCACCTCGTTTTAACAACATCGTAGCGCGAGTTCTACAATTTGGCTACGGTGCTACGGTGCTACGGAGCTACAGGCATAGAGTTATCCTGTTTACAAACATGATGATTTTGGATTGCTATATGTGAATTTTGGCTGTACTATATGAAACAAGTACAATAGTTGTCTCTCTTATTGCAAAGAGAAAGAGAGTGATGGTAATATTGTTTTTACTTAGGTGCTACGACTGTGAAACTCGTTAGCGCGATAATACACCGTGGGTTTAAAACGTAGTGTGCACCAGCTTTCAACTCTATAATATAATTGTAAAGTCTTTGTGTGCAGCTGACAATAATTGTCATATAAAATATGAAAATAATCGTAATTAAATGATATCGCCGCTGGAAACTTTGTATCACAGGTGCAATTTTTCTTGAATATAATTGCGTAATTATGAATACCTATTTTATTGTAATATCGTAGTTCACATTTACTGTAAAAAGCACACGTAGTAAAGCCTTGTTCTTTAAGCAGCTCCCTTATAGAGTTTTCTCTCTAATCAAGTATTTCACTAATGAAGGTTGTCTCCGGAACCAGACAATGATTCTCGTTTATAGAGGTTAGTCGCTTATCCAGGTTTGACTGTACTCGTACATAGATGGTTACAACCTTCTTATATTTTATCTAAAAATACATGGGCAACGCATTTCGTAAAGCGACATCTAGCGAAGTATCCTTCAACACCCTTAGAGGCTCCGTTTTCAGTTGCGTTGTCCCGAACCACGCGCTTTTTGTTATCAGGTTCGCTGTATTCATGATAGAGGGCGGTAAATGTACGTTGCGTGGTATAAAAATTGTGTGTATTTTGGGAATAATAAATACTTGCAATTACCCATATTTTCTTCCAATGAAATAGTCTACGGGACATTCGTATAATAAAAAGGTATAACTATATTGACGTATCCAAATTTTTTATCAGTATATATGACCAAAGAGTAAGCTTTTTTGATTAAAATTATTCTTTAATTTAAGGTTTTTAAACTTATCGATGGAGTCCTTTCCAACCCTCTCTTATCTTTTCCAACATCTTGACCTTCTGAAATAAAATTATACATAAATGTCATTACTCGGTACACTATTAAATTACTCGGTTTTTTCTATCCAAGAATTACACAATTACAAAATCGTTACGGAGTAACTTAGAACAACGCCTATAAACATAGAAAATGTAACGCGTGAGCTTTAATTAGCATAATGTTTGCATTATCAATTGGATATAATAGAACGCGGTAACATTTTCCTTTCGGCAAACACAAGCCAAACAAACAGCTCAGGTTCTGGTTAACATTGGCTTTATAAAGTAAACTAAACAAACTTTAATGTAAACTACCGTATGTGGAGGTCAATAATGTAAATGTTTCAGTTTCTATTTCGGCAAAGGAATGCTTGTTATCAAAGTTATAATATTACGAGTATGTCGATTCTCAACTTCACCGAGTTAAATGATTTGGTTAGAATAATGGCCGAATTTTAAAAAGCCACTCTAATATTTAAGATCGTCTTACATGTTAAGTTCACGCTTAAAATCCAAATTATACGGCGATCTCGTTCAATTTGACACCACTTAAATTTGAAGCGACGCTTAAATTTGAGTAGCGTCTGAACATTCGGTCGTAAGTTTGTTAAATGTGTAAAACATTTTTTGGTTTTCACATTAAAGGAAGAAGCATTGCTTACAAGAGACAACTTGTGTCTCGTAAGCTTTTACTATAAATAAGAAGCCATTCTAAACCTCAAAACAGAGGTAAAACCAAAGTATTTTTGTATGTACGTAAAGATATTGTTCTCAGCAAAAACTTTCCTAGTGTTGTAAAGAAAACAATAGTAAGTGAAACGCTAGCAAATGTGCGAGCACAATTAAAGAGAAAATAAGCCTGTAAAGAGTAAAAGAATAATATGAAAGCGAAACTTTCCCTTTGTTTACATTTCAATGTGTGTACAATCTTTTCAACCAAATATAGTGCCAAAATATTCTTGAATGTTTGTTCAAAGAAGTATAATATATTATTACAAGTCATATCTTAGATACGATTCTTAATCCAAGTTTGTAAACATTTACGTTTATTTTACACCAGTTAAAATACAATTATCATTATAAACCGTAAAAAGATAAACAAAGAAAATACTTTCAAAGAAATAAAGACGTTAAATCGTTGATCCATCTATAAAGTGTAAAGTTTTCGTCTACTCCTTTGTAGCAAAGGTTAGAAATCTTTATTAATTGCTAGTAAGTGACCTGTCTGGATTACTCCGTTGCATGGAACACGTGTTCCAGTTCTAACCGGTTCGGTTCTCGTGTGTAAAACGATAGCGATCTCACGGGTATACCAGCACGTTGTACAGTTGACCTGGTTGTTGACACTTCATTTCATGTTACTGTTCATTCGCCGCTTCGTTGGACACCCGTTGATCACTGATTCTTACTTTATTATACTAGTTGTTTATGTCCAGCGGCTGTTATTGATATACTTTTTGCACAGGGTGTTCAGACTATATGGGTGTAGAAGACAGATTTTTTTAATGAATGACTGAACGGAATTAATCCAACTAGCGTACATCCAAAGATGCTTAGATTGACCACAAAAGGGATTTGAAGTTTCTAAAGGTTACGGCTCATAACGCATTTTCATTGCAGTAAAATTGTAAGCAAAGTCTTATTATTCCAATATTTGTATAACAAAGGTAGCTACGTCTTTAGCAGTAAGTTTCATTCATAAACTTTCTCAGTACACCAAAGGTCCTAATTTTAGGTCCGCAGATGTTACCTCTCCATAAATCATATTGTAACTGTACATTGAATTATTCAAATGGCCTTCCTTCAATTAAGACGAGAAACTTTGCGAAAGGTAAAATTATGCGTTATATGAGACTTTATAATGTCTTAAGTTGTTTTCGCTAACAAAATTATACGACTGATTTAACTTATATTATTTTATTTTGTGTGAAACATATTTACTTTTTTTATATTATAAAGTGACAAACAAGCAACTGGCCACCTGGACTTGCTGAAATAACGAAGCGACCGCTGCCCATAGACATCTGCAATTATACATAGAGATGTCCCATATTAGTGCTTTCCACTGTTTTAGCAAAATCGGAAATTTGCAGACAAAATATTTTAAACCGTTTAATTAAGTAGTAGAAATATAGATCTAGATTTCTGTCTGATAAGAATTTTATCCAGTAAATTCGTTCATAACTGTTATCTACTTTCACAGAAATTAGTGTTGAATTTTAAATAAGTCGTGAAATGTTGAACGTTTTCATTTCACTTTTAAGTTAATCCAAAGCGGTTGGGAATACGCTGAATGGCGCGGATTATAACTTGTTTCATTTATAAAACGTCCCAGTTAGTATTTCAAACTTTGTTCACTGTTTTTTGAGAGCGAGTCGTTCTAGTCCGAAATATTACGAATGTTAGATTGTTTATGTAACCTACAACATCTACAACACAGTTGTAAATATTTGTTCTCATATTTAATTACATTTTCATAATTATGATAAGCCTATATTTATTATTATAAATTGATAAAGCGGTTAGTGTAGCCAAACGTTGCGGTCATATATTGAAATAACACATCTCTCAACAATAACTTTCTACAATCTCGGTTTCTGTCTCTATTTCGCAGTTTATACTCTCTATTCCAATCAGATGTTACGTTAAAGTTAAATATAATTTAATATCAAATTACTTGCGGGTGCCTAAAATAGTCGTGTAACTGATCTATGTTATAATGATTAAAGGAAACCACAAACCCATTTAATATTAACGGGACATTTAAACTTAATCCTCGGGGCGTGTCTGCATTAAGATATCTCATCGAGATTTGAGAGAAGTAACGACGGGTCACATCAAGGTCTTTAAATTTTATTAGCTGAAATCGATCTTTTATCTCTGTTATCTACGAGTACATCTACACTATTATATCAAACAGTAACGCTTTTTATGTTTGTCCCTATATATGCTTTAATCTTTAATTTAAAACTACGCAACGGATTTTGATGCGGTTTTTTTAATAGATAAAGTGATTAAAGAGGAAGATTTGTATATAAACTAGCGACTCGCCCCGGCTTCGCACAGGTTCAGTTATTGTTAGTATGGCTGTTATATACAATGTTCACAGTTTTTCTGTAGTGTATTTAGTATCAGTTTT
>QDHC01000091.1:123508-151644 GCA_013186455.1 Papilio dardanus tibullus | reverse complement strand
ACGTTGGAGGGCCCTCGATAATTCTGGTATGTAATAAATCTTCATGTATCTTAGATCCGTGTTGACCTCATTGCTTCCGCAGGGAACATCTCAGTAAGAAAAAAGTCCGCTCCTTTAAGTGGAATATAGATCACTCAATGTCCGACCCCAGTTTTAATTGTCTTTTAAGTCTTATTTATGCAAACAAAGAAACAAATATTTAATTTAAAGAAATTAACGAGAGCAAATATACTTAATAAGAAAGTATATATTTTTTTAAATAGTTTAATTACCAACTGAACCTTTTTATCGATAATACTTAAGGTTGGGTAAAAATAAAGTAGAGTTTGGGAACGTGATTTGGGAGAGGGTTGAGAAGGCTTTATCAGTCCAGTGGGTAACAAAGCTGTAACAATTCAATAGGCAATTTAGATTGATCTCGGTGCGAAAATATGGTCTGCGATAGCATCTTCACAAGTGACGGTTGAGTGGAAGTGGAAGCAAAAGACGACCAAATGCGATAATCTCGCACTACCATTGAACGATTGACATTTGATAAATAACCAAATATTACTGGTTGGTTTTCCCGTTTAGTGATTATTGGTTTTTCATAGATTTTCAAACTTATTTTTTTTTAGCTTCGTGAGCAAATAAATAGTATGACAATCTAGAATCCAGTTACTAAGCTATGTTGGCAAAAAGTATAGCTTTATAAAAACATATAAATAGTTTCGGAAAAGTATTTTCTTTTGGTCGTATGTACTCTGTTTGTTTTTGTTGAATTCTTTACAGGGTCGTTGAGGCGCTCAGCCAGCGCAAGTTCTGAATGGTTCCATTTAAACTTGCCATTTGTGTGAAATGTCTATGAATAGTGGAATTCATTGTTAAGACTCCAAAACTTTGGCAATACGTTTCCATTGTTTCAATAACAATGTTATATCATTTGAGAACTTTAAAAATTTTTCATAAGTTCCAGAAAATTTCATGTTTTAACTTCCTTTTATTTATTTTTAAATGTAAACTAAAATTTCATAAAAAGCTCTTAAGAAATATTGTCTCGTAATTTAATTATAGGTCTTCGAATAGAGACTGCAGTAAATTCATTTCAAACTTGTTATCTTACTGAATTGCTACAGCGCTTTTAATTATAAATATATACGAAGCCGTTACAGCTCGAGTACAAAATCATTTTCATTATTCGTAAAATAGCTTACTTTTAAATGCAATCTAAAATGAACAAACAAGCATCTTATCCTTACTTAGACTGAATGGAAATTTCCTATTTCAAACATGTTGTTAAGTCAGAGATTTATTATAATCCACACGACTTGTGTAAGCGCATATTATTATGAGATATCAGTAATGTTGTCAGTCGAGTACATTGTGGTTGTGACATGTAATCAATAGCTGTACTGTATCGCAACAAGGCGAGCGCCACGCGTCACTCACGACTCGCGTTATTGCCTCTCTTGTCTTATCGCCACATGTTACAATAATTTTTATTATTATGTATTCAGTTAACAGCATGTTTCATTCACAAATCAAGTTCTGTGTGAAGAAGTTTATTTGATCACTCGCTTTACCAATAGACTGAGTGTCGAACAAGAGATTGAGCGCGAAGAAAACGAGTCTTTATTAAATAATTTTACATATACAAGAATGTGTCCTTACTAAATCAGTGATAGTAATAAGAAGCGATCTTGTGAATAAGTATTTTGTAGAGGACATAAAAAGTAAAGTGCGCTCAGAGCCACTCTTTGAACATTAAACACAAAATGTCTTGAAACTTCGATGCTTTCTGAATAATGATAACTACTCGTGTCGACATTTTATTCGAGTCACGAAAATTTCGCTCTAGAAAGGCTTGTATAAAAACAGTTTTACAAGATAACTAATATAGGACACATTGTTGCCCTAAATAACTTTCGTGTATAATTAATTTCGAGTGTAAATAACATGGCAACATTGCTCGACTCTATCAAAACAGAAGGTATGGTAAGAACATGTTTTTTTTTAAATAGATAACAACGATTTGACGCGGGCTTACATTGCAAACCAAGGGTGTAATATGTTCAACATGTTTGGACACAAGTTACAATGTCGTAAACATTAAACAGTGTTGACGTAGTGCAATAAGCGGTTACTGCCGAGCCTGCAGTTGGCTCAATCAGATAATTTTGCTCACATGCTGTTCAATGCATCTCAATTAAGGATTAATGATGTCATAAAATAAATGAAAATCAATTCTTGTATTAATTTTTGAAATTAAGGTGACATTAGTCGTCATGATTTTGGTTATGACACTCGTATAAAACTTTATCAAAGTATTAGTGTGATTTACATTTAAACTATTGGAATCGTGGTTAAATTTCTCTGTAATGTTGAAGGTGCTTAGAATGTCCCCATTTTGACTTAACCACTGTGGCAATCTTAGGTAATGTCGGCATTACTTTCATTGTAAAGCACAAAGGCGCTTAAGGCTAAATGTTTCCTAACTACCCAATTACCTAAACCGGTGAGGTCTGAAAACATAAAGTTAAACGAAAGGATTTTGAGCAACAATTCTTATATTTTCTTAAGAATGTGTTTTGACAAAAGAGTTTAAAAAAATGTTAATACAAAAAACCAAGTAAGCATGTTTGGGATCATTTTACAGAAACATAAAGAATTAAGTATTCCTTCAATAACTTATTTGTCAGTTATAAAAAAATCAGAAACAAAAGAAGTAGAGAATAATACGAAAGTCAGTCAAGACGGCAAAGTTATTCCTTTACCATTGCGACTCGGCCCACTTCTTGACAAGCTTAGGAAACTTAGCAGATAAATTAATTAAGCGGTATTAAGGTAGGAAACCCTTGTATATATTTACTACGATTTACCTTTGAAATATTTTCTTAACTATCTTAACTTTGGTAATGTTTCAGCTTAGCATTATTTATAAGAAAATGTTAAAACTATTATCGGAAGTGTCAAATAATTTCCTTATTTTTTCATACTGACAATGTAAAAAACGTTTTAAGATATGAACCGCGCAGAATTGTGAACTTTTCTCGAATGTCTTCAACGGAAGTAATATAAAATTCATAGTTTCTAACAATAAACTTTTCATTCGCAGCTGTTAGCGACGATTAAAACTTTTAATTTCGTTAAGATCTTTTCGCTTTACTATCTAACCTATTTTGTCAATGTTTCTTTTTAGACATGTATTTAATGAAGTAAATATTATTGACAGTATTTTATTAATATATATATTTTATTAATAATATCTAATAGGAGCGTCGGGAGCTCAGGGATTTAGCTCTAGACTTGTAAACTGCAGATCCCGAGTTTGAATCCCGCCATGTACCAATGTGTTTTTCTATATTCGAATTATATATGTCAATATTTACCCGGTGAAGATATTCAAAATATAATTGTGAAGTCCCACAAAATACGCGCTAGTCGTGGAGTTGCGGAAAATAGAGCCGCACATGGGTCGAACTTCTAAGAACTAATATCTAATACATTAAAAAACGTATTGCTATTTACAACAATATTGCACTATTATGCGGAATATTATGCGTCAAGCTTGTAGTTATTAAACAACAGTTAACTTAATAATACGCTATTGTTAAAAGCCAAAACATTTCAATTTATAAATATTCAAATAATGTCGTAGCTTTGACAAGTTATTCTGAATATACATTTATGTAAATCGTTGGATATTTGAATGCACGTGTCGAAAAATTTTACACGAAAATTTTTATGACGAAATATAAAATTTCGTAGTTAATCTTCTTGTTCATGTATTTTTAATACACAAAGCTTTAAGTACTTTCAGCTTATGCGAACATTTAAAATTATAATGAACTTGACAGATAAGTTTCAATACTAATATTTATAGAGTAAAATGTTGTATTTTTGTATGTATTGAAATAATTCAAGAATTACTGGGCCGATTTCAAAATTTCTTTCACCGTTAGAAAGCTACATTATCCCCGAGTAATATAAGGCTATTTTTAATTCCACACGGACGAAGTCACGAACAACAGCTATTAATTTATAATTCGTCTAAGTCTAATACTAATTTATATCAGGGGTTCTCAACCTTTTCTTGGTTAGGGACCTCTATGTAAATCGAACCAGCGATAAACAAAAAGGCTCCCTACCGTTTTATCACAAGCATAGTCCAAGTAAGATAAATTTTAGAAGCTCTCTTTGTGAATATTTCACTGCTGCACGCAAATGGATTGCTTTGAGCAGACAACGCCACATATTGTATGTGTTTTTGTATACAAAAACAACTGGAAGTTTTATTATTATACTCGTAATTTAATTTAATTGTTTTAGCACGACCGAATACCACGCTGATGAAGTCTTGAACAACAGCTAGTATAATTATAAGATTAGTTCAATATTTACGGACCCGTGTGTTTTGATATAAACATCGATTAACACGAAGCGAGTGAGTGGTCAACCATTGGACACATGATAAAATATACATATTGTAGATAAACTATTCGAGGAAAAGTATTGACTCTTTGTAAATGTCAATGTGGTATACATATGACAATGTTAAAAGTTACGGATACTAGGGTTTCAGATAAAGTGATTATTATTACTATTTAAATAGGTTTTGGTTCCGGGCAAAGGTCTGTGGCGTTATTCACAAGTTGAATATTACTTCCACAGTTTATAAAGTACTAGCCGTTGTTTGCGACTTCGTACGCGCTAAATAAAAAAAATATGGCATATGTTACTAGGTGACAATGTAACTTTCTAGCAGTGAAAGAATTTTTGAAGTCGGTTTAGTAGTTCTTGAGTTATTTCAATACATACAAAAATATAAAGTTTCTCTCTTTATTATATAGATATAGATGAATATAGCGTTTAATTGTAATTTTATATTTCGTCCAGTGAGATTATGAACTGACTGAAGTTCACAATCGTTCGGTAACATTAAAACGTGTGAATGATATAAAAACTCGTGTTATCCTAATAAGTGTCTGTTAATGTTAGATATTTTTAGATTTCCCGTCAATTTCGATATCACGTTATGTTTGTTGGCATTATCCTGAATGCTGACTGACGATACGTGAGCGATATACACTACTCAATTTATTTATAGCCTCCGATATGATATATGAGGTAAACAACTTTGTCATATAAACTGAGATTAATATTGACATGTGACTCTTTGAACAACGCATACATGAAAATTTCTAAGTATTAAAATATTATTTATAAAGTTTAATAGTAAAAATTAAAAATACAAGCAAAGTTACTGAATATTTTCATATAAAAGCCGAGAAAGCGTATGAAATGATTCACTATACTACATTTTACATTGTTAAGCTACATAGATACATATATTTCGGTACAAAATCCTTCTGTCAACCGGGAAAACCAATCGCAAACAAGACCACTAGTCACCATAATTGCAAAAACAAATTGTGTTAAGAAAAACATAAGCCAACACATTTCCACAGTACGATTAATACAATAAAGGAATCTAGCGCTAACTGGATTTGTGAAGACGCTCCTCAGATGTGTGTAATTGATTTTCGTTTGCCCTCGCGACTCAGCGCGGCCCATTTCTTGACACTGAAGCTTTCCACGCTTCACTAGTAAATGAATTAAACGATAATAAGGAAAAAGTTATCATCCACTGATTTAATTAAGAAATTGTTTGTGTTAAAGAGAAGATAAAAATCTAACATTATTTTTAAAATGTTGGTAATCTTAGAAATTATTTTAAATATTTTCTAAGCGAAAAATATTTAAAACATCGATGATTTATTGAGTGTTACAAGAGATACAAATTCCTTTAACAAATCTCGTTAGATAAAAAATCTTTAACGGTATGGTAGTTATGTCTGGACCGATATAATATTTTATTAAACTTATAATCTACATTCTTGGACTAGAAAAATGTTTATTATTTTTTCAAGAAAAACAAGAGATTCATTTCTCCAGTGACCGAATGTTAGGTCATAATTAATAGAGTATTTTAGTTTTTTTTAGTACCTTTATAAATAAATTGTATATTATAAATAATTAATGTTATATTTGTAACCTTTTCTAGTCGAGCTGAATTGACTCGAATAATTGTTTTAAATTGTGCTTGCGGCCAAAATGTGGCTTTAACGTTAATTAATTTACTGTTCAAGCACACTGTTCATCAATCGACTTGAAGCGTAAGGACATTATAAATGTGTACTTTGCGTAAACATAATTAAGAATTTGATTACTGTTCTATTTTGGTATCACTTAATATAATTAAAATTTAAATGTAATAAATAACTCTACACCGCAACAACTACGTTAATGTTAATTTAATAAACAAAATGAATTATTATATTTTCGTCTTATTTTGTCTAATAAAAGAACGTTAAAAACATAAACCTGTAGCTATTTCCGAAACAAAGAAGAGTCCCAGTGATATAGCTTAATGAACAAATCAAGTACACATTAACTTAGTACTGTAGGACTAATGTAAGTGTACTAGGGTTAAAGCTCTGACCTCAGTGTCGATATAACAAGCGATGTTCTTAGTAGATATCGCTGGCCAGTCGCTGGTGCACTTGACGTCCCCTCCTACCCTTCATTCCCCATCACATCCGCTCCCGTTTCATTCACAGTTTAAGTTGCAACAATAAATGAGAAAGTTACTCTACACTTTGTATGATAAACTGCGGTATTAAACTGCATTTTATATCGTTTTTGCTCTTAAAGTGAATTGAATAAACTCGGTAAAGAATTTATTTAAGTTGGAGGATATGAAGAAAGTTTTAATTTTAAAATAATACATTGATTAGTGACGTTGCCTTAAGTAAATAGAAATAGCAGTATTCAAAAGACGCGCTGGTCAAGGAGTTATGGAAAAACGAGCCCATACATGTAAAAGTATAAAAAAAATAAATTAGATGAGAATATGCATGGCACTAACAATGACAGATTAAGTTTAAAAAAATACTCTATTTTTTTTGTTTAGCCTTGAACTTTGACATTCCAGAGGATGAAAACAAAATCCACGAACGAACAAAGGAAACGCGAAACGGAAATTAAGTGCGAAGCGAAGAGATTTTATCGGATTAAATAATTTTAAGTAGGTCAGTTAAATGAGAGTTCGGAATATTGATTATTAAATGTTAACCAATCGTGTTTAAATTTATCACTATTTTTAATTGTAAGTAAATAAATTATTTTTAATTTTTATGGTAATTTTGGTATTTTTAAAAGCTAAAACCATTTTACGTTCTAGAAACTAGCTGTTCTAGCACGAATACTGTCGATTTTATAGCATAGTATCCCATTTAACACCATAACAATCAAAAATGTGAATGAACGAATGAATGAAGGAGCTGGTTACTGATTGAATGCAAAAAAGCATAAATATCAAAGGAGTTGCGTTATTGTTTACTAGTAAAGCAACTTAAAAGAGCGTGTCGAGCATAAAACCGTTTATAATGGTCAGGGAAACCTTAAATCTTTGTTAAATATAGATCAAAAGAATTAACCTTTTAACAACCGTGTCGTTAACTATCACAGGTTAGTTCGGTACCTTGTAATGGTTAACGTCTACTGGAATATTTATAACTTTGCGCGTCGTTTTTGATGACGTTTCTTTAACGATATACAATTTCAATTTTCTCACAAAATTAATGGGTACGTATTGGTATGTTTTGGTCGATATTAAGTGTTTTTTAAGCAAATATTGAAATTGAATCCAAATTCTTCAGTCTACAGAAAAATCTAATTTTGGGTAATAGCGTAAAATACATAAATAAAGAGTAAGCTTAAACTCCATTTATTTTGAGCTTTATTTTTAGAACGATTTTACTGCGGTTCTTCAGTAATACTGATTTGATTTAAGTATATTGAAATTGAATCAGCTTTTATTACGTTCTTGTCGTATTTCGGCAAATGAAAACACATCTTACATGATTATATCGAATTATTTACGTGTATATTTGTTTTATTTGTAACATAAGATACTACAGAATTAGAAAGGGTTTTTTTTTAGAATAGGTTCTTACAAAATCCTTCAATGAGTAGAGTAAGCATTTATTCTCAAAGTAAGTACCTTATATAATATAAAAAATCATAGAATTGCACGTTTCTTCTGATAAATTAAAGATTTTAAAAGCCAGACCAACATACATATAAGTTTAAACTTCATTTGATAATAATATTTTTTTTAATAAACCATAGTCTCCGCCCATTGTTGCAATAACATTGTATTATTGAAAACTAAAATAATTGTCACAGTGATCATTCGGTTTTACCACAAATCTGACACACTGCGAACTCAGTAAAACCACAAAACTAAATGCAATATAATCTGTGATCATTAGTATTAATGTAATAAATACATCTCATTCATTTAAAAGGCCAAGGCCCATTTCAGGTCATCGTGTCACCCTAGTTAGTTTTTTTTAATCATTTGAAAAATAATTTTATTCGTGAAACAACAAGTCTTCAGTACTGAATTCATATATTTTCATTACATATATTGGCAGTAAAACCTCACAGTAACAATTCTTTTTGCAAAAAAATAAATATATTCCATTCATCTGTTTGAACCCGTCTTGGAGAGTAACACATTTATCAAGCTGTCGAAGCACGTTTACACATAAATGAGGATATCTGATGACAGATTCAAAGAAATAGAGAGTATGAAAAGAAATGCACATTAAGCAAATTCACAATGATAGAAATCAGCTCTTTATTTATGTGTAATACAATTTTATTTAATAAGCTGATTTCTTCTTAAGTAGCCTGAACTTTGATAGTTGATAATTCACCTCTAGATGGAGTGGTTTACAAGGAACATTTAAGTACAAAAATCATTAAAATGCATTTAAAATATAGTGATGATTATTGAAGTAATGCACAGATATACAGATTAAAAAGTATACGGATATCTTATTTGTTAAATGCTTTTTTTATATTAATGGTCAAGTGAATCGTTACGGACTTTCCTAACCATGTCAAATAAATAAATGTCCGGGCGTAAATAATTCTGTCAACATCACATCGGATTTTATTAGCGTCGTATCGTTAAAAGCGTCGTTAAAATCGATTTTTATTTCATACATGAATTAATTTACTAAGCAATAAGTATACTAAATTAGTACGAACTTATAATATAGTATTTGGACTTTAGTGTGGCTGTGATGACTAACTGTTGTCTACTAGTATGGTCGCTCCTTGGGCGACTGCGTTCCTAGGAAGTTTACTAGGAAGACGCTGTCTAGTAAGCCGACAACTTCGTCAGTCTTTTATTTTAATTGCCAGTATATTAGATTCGAGTATGTAAGTAAACTTACCTTTGCTGGATCCTGATGGTTTCCAGTCACGTACACTGAAGCTCTACGTCCCAACAATGTGCGACTAACAATGGAGCTGCTCCGCCGACCTGACATACGGTCTTGTGGTACTGGCAACATTTTGCTTATTTTCAAAATTTCTTTAGAAAATTTATAGGAGCATTTCACTGATCCACACACTTTAGTAACATAATATCACTTTATTATAGAATATTTACACGTAAGTATACTCGTAGTAATATGTTTTCGTAGGTTTTATCTGAAACAAAAGAAAGACTTAAGTTATTTTTTTTATTAATGTAGTATTCTAATGGTTAAAGAATTTTTGAAATACTACGTCACAAAGTGGTGTTTGTTTACGCTTTATTATATTAAGTAGAGATTATGCCAAGAACAGGTGAGAATGAGCACGAATTTTCAAAGTAGCCACGCCTCTTTATGGAAGTAACACGCTCACTGCCACATAAATAATTCTTTTGACACCTGTTATGATATTAAAATTCGTTTGATGTTTTAGTAGACGGAATTAATTTACATAATAAAAAGTACAAGTACAGAACAATGTTTTTTTACAAACGTCAAAAGTAACTACATAATCTGACTACTGAGGGTGTTGCAAAAAGTATCTTTCGATTGGTGATATTTGAGATGGAATCGACAAAAATGTATGAATCTGACAATGACATCCATGTCATGTGCTTGTCACGTGTGAGATATCGAACGTCATTGTCAGTTCCATACATTTTTGATGTTCGCTATCGAATCGCTTCGTATTGTATGTACTTTGGGTAGCCCCCTGATGTGTCTACTGCTGAAACATACAAAAACATGTAAGTCCCACAAATATGTTATGAATATTCATCTGTTAAAAGAAATTGATATATAAAAAAATATTTTTTTTATTTTTTACTTATGACATATTAAATATATTTCTACATCTTAATACATAATAAGCCACAAAACAAACGAGTCGATATCATAATTTTACTTATAAAGATCCCTCTCGCAAACTTTCATTTTACAAAGTACACTCCTTAGCATATTTAGGCTCTTATGAAATTAATTGGCAATGAAGCGCCCCCTGCCTCAAGTCGACGCGTCGCTTCATTTTCCGACAACTTTCTTTCAACGAAGCACCTCGTCTTTCACACGTTACATCTTTTTACTGACTGGACGTGAATCTACTTAATTTTATTATTTAATACTAGCTATCAACCGCGGCTTTGTTTGCAAAATAAACTGTCTAAGTAACGAACAAAAAACTCTATTTTACCATTGGAGATAAAGTCAATATAAGAGAAAGCACGAGGGATGTTAGTCGGTATTGTCTGCTCCAATTGCGGATTTCCCAAAAGATTTACTTTGTGAATATTTCGAAGGAGAAAAGATGGGAAATCGTAGCAGTTAGCTATCTAATAAAATACCAAATATTACTGTATAGCCTGTGTCGAATGATGGTCGTCTGTTTTTCACAACCATATTCTATCAGTTCAAGTTGCACAACATTTACTGTTAAGTGATTTATCTTAAAGTGACTTTACTACAAATAATTCGAAATATCAAACAAATCAATCTAGGCTTAAGGAACTTTGCAATGAGTTGGTTATCCTCGCATTAGTAGATTAACGCGTTTCTAAAGTTTATCTTTGATTAACACCACGAGACGTGACCTAAATGTTTCAAGTGCTTCCAATCATTTAATACATTCATATAATTGATGCTTAATTATTTCAAATTAGTCAAGGAATAGTGAGGAAAATAGTTGTTGAAAAGAATCTTTGCGTTTGTTTCTTTGATATAACTCATAAATATGTCCTTAACAATTGGTTACCTGCAAAAGTAGTTCAAAAGGTAGTACTGTCATTAGGTGAGTATGTTGCGCGGTGTATTTCACCCATTATAAGGTTAACAGGCGCCGTCAGCGCTCGCAATCTCGAGCGTTAATTTTCCGCCACTTTCTAGTTAAGGGAAGTCACTTACTATACTCGTAAGTCATTTTAAATCTTTTTAAATTTTAACTCTAAAATTATTGATCCATATTTTATCTCAGTATTCTGGTTTATTATTTAAAGGAAATTAAATATTTTATTTACGTTCAGAAGAAATCTTAAAAAGCCTAATTTCACTCTATATTAAGTGTTTAGTTTAAACTCAAGAATATTGGATTAAAATATTACTGATATGCAAAATGTTGCAGTAAACGTACTAGAATTACATTTCCGAATTGATTTGTTACATGTTATGTCCTCTATTTTTTCAAATATTGCCGAACCAGGTTCGGTCTATTATCGGCGATATTTGTCTCTTTTGTAGAGGTTTCTCTCTAATCCGAATCTCTCGCCTATGGAGATATCTCGTCGGGACCAAAGAATGTTTCTCGCTTATAGAGGTTTCTCGTTCATCCAGGTACTGTACTCCTTTCTGACTGCACTACCATGACTGTACTCCTTTCTGGTAAACTTTAACATCACGTAGTGCTATTTGAATACTGGCAAGTTATTCCGAAGCTTCCCCGTACCTTTACATAAGGTAAAATATTAAATTGTCTCTGACATCTTGAGCGATCAATCTTTCCATCGCTATAAATCTGGTCTTTAACGATCCTCTGCTGACGTTCTAAATGTGCTCGCGCTCGTAACATTCTCGCATTTTATTGACACGTATTCAAAGAAGATTTAAATACAAAGATTATTTATGAATGTAATTTGTAAGCAGTTTAAGAAGAATTCAGCGTTATATTTATTACTAGCTGTTGCTCACGACATCGTCTGGGCTGTATTAAAAAATAGACTATGTTATTCGAAGATCGTGTAGCTTTCTAACGGTGAAAGAATTTCTGAAATCAGTCGAATAGTTTTTGAGTTATTTCAAAACATGCAATAGTATGCATACACAAATCTTTCTTCGTTATAATATTAGTATAGATTACTTCCTTAGCAAATAATATTCGTTTTAATAATCACGTTTTTCTTTATGAATAAATCAATCTTTTAAATTCGTAAATATTTTATTAAGAATTGTTATGTTTCATATGTCACACTTAAAGTTTATTAATGGCGTAACTATTTGTCATTAAACGTTATTCTTTTATCTATTATCTTGATGGTAATTATATGTAGATACCATATAGCAACAAGATTCCTCCACATTACTCCGCAGCGAGTTTCTAGCGGCTGCTATGAGGTTTTCCTCAAAGTTATTTGTATTAAATGGCAAAGTTTTCTCATTTTTTGCAAACATTCAGTAGGTCTTCGTTAATTAACTTAATAACATTCGGTCTATATTATATTCGTTAATTAGGAAAATAGTGTTAGTTAAGATTAACTCTATTATATTATGTAGAATTAAAATGATCTTGTATTAAATAATGTAGGTAAAAGGAGCAATCTTTAGGATACTGGATTCTTTTATTAAATGTAAGTGGTATTTTTCTTTTCTATATTAAATATTGATAAATCCATGTAAGAAAATGATTTTATTTTCTTTTTATTGTCTACAACTCTGTTTCAAATAATTTGCGACCGTATTTTTTATATAAAGAGAAAACTTGTTATTTCTATTTTGTCCGATTGACAGGCAATATTTCAATAATACAAGTAAATTAATCACACGGGAATCCCAAAAAGAAATAATTGGCACGCGTTTCTCTTTAACAAACAAACAAATGATTTGTAACCGAAATTGCCCTGTCATAACTCTTTGTAAATAATATTATTTAAAAACGTGATGATGCGGAAAGTAAAATAATTATTCTTGGAAAAAATGTATTAATTTTTCATAATATTGTGTTTTATACCAGTACTTGAAAAAAGATAGCATCCATGAAACTTTGTATCGTATGGAAGAATTAACTAGCGACCCGCCCGACTTCGCACGGGTGCAAATCGGTATAATGTTTGCAATGTAAGCGCTAAAAATGTGTTAATTTACGACATCATATTAAAACCGCTAAATTATCAGTGTTACTCTACTATATTGTGAATGTATTATACATGAATACCTTATGGATCACACTCTATCTATTAAAAAAACCGCATCAAAATCCGTTGCGTATTTTTAAAGATTCAAGCATATATAGGGACAAACATAAAAGAGCGTTATTGTTTTATACTATGTAAGGATAAGGATAAGGATACGTAAAATATTTATTTAAAATGTTGATTAATTTATTTCAGTAATTTAAACTCAAGTAAAATTAGGTAATTAAAGTTTATTTCAACGTGAAATATTAAGAACTTAACAATTATTTGTCATAGGTACAATTTACTTATTCCTAGGAGATTTGTTCCATCTTTGACATAATTCATATAATACAAAATGTCGACATAATAATTCGCCTGAATCTTGGTTCTAAATTCCTGTTAAATTCGAAAGAAAAATAGTGGACATACTGAGTTCTCGACCTATACGGATCGGAATGTTGGTCAGCCAAAGGGACGGATAAAAAAGGGTACGCGGTGAATGTTGAGATGGATGTGCGGTGTGATAAAAATAGATAGGATTCGAAGGTACCCGTTGAGAAAAGATAGGACATGAAGGGACAGTGAACTGTATGACGACGTGACTGAAAGAGGGATGATAAATTTTGAAGTAAACTCCTAGCTGGCTCCCTTAGTATGGGAAACCTATACTTACTATATTAGTAGTCATCATATGCATTCAATATAAGACATTGCATATAAAATAGGATTCAAATATGTTAATTATATTGTAGTTCAACCACGCCTAATTCATTTAACTATTAACCTAATAAAGTTGTAAATCCGTGTTCATTCCGGTCTTTGAGGTCTTTTTGATCCACAAGCCTCGCTGCACTTTGTTGTTTAGCCTCTTATTAGCTTGGAACTTGTATCCTGTTTGCGCACACAAGATTAGTATCCGCTGAACATTTAATTAACAGACAAAATACAGTTTACTAGTTCAGGCGTTAGTAGATCTTCATTTTATAGAAAAGACACATTAAATAAGGTTTTTAGTTCTTGAATTACAGTCAAACTTGCATATGCGAGACCTGGGTAAGCAAGAAACCTCTATAAGCGAGAGCCATTCTATGATCCCGAAAGCTACGAGAGCGAGAAACTCGTATTAAAGAGCATCGACGTTGCACTATAATTTATTTGTAACTATACTGTCTTAGTACCTATTACATATTGGCTTGGTTGCATTTAATATTTTTTACTTTATTTTATGATAACTAACCATAATAGCGTAAGTTTAATCAGATAAATAGTTTCTATAACTTCGTAAATTCTTCTAAAATAGATGAAACTTGGAAATATTTGTAAGATGTATTACAGATAATATGCTTCTTATATGATACAAATATCAGCCGATAGTAACGAAAAACCTATTCCATTAAAGTTTTCCCTTAGGAATGAGAGCTTATAGGATAAAATGTCTACTAGAGGCAATTTCGTGGTTACTTCCGTCGGGACACCGAAAGAACCTAATTGACCTTGGTTGGCTGACATTCTCGAAATGAAAATAAATTGTAAACTAAAGCTAACTGAAAACTTATTATCTCAATATTTCAATCCAAACAAAACTATAAACGAATTATAAAAGTTAATAAGGTATTTAAGATATGAAGGGTATCGTTGACGAGCTGTATTTTGCGTTCTTATAATTCGCCACTTAATATTTTTTACGGGGCGATGCTTATCGCCAGTCGCGCCCCAAGTGATTAATCATACCCCAGTTTTTCCTTAATCATATTAAAGGAGATAACAAAAACAGCTCGTCCCGACTTATCCGAGGGAGAAATTGTTTAGGCCGCAAATTGACACAGAAGCCACTTAAAGTTATATATTAAAACATTAAGCTTTCACAACTTTATCATACTAATGAGGTCACATTAAATAACTTTGGACAACTTTAATATTTTGATCAAATATCTGTACCATTGTAATACCCAGAAGCCTTGACTAATGAAGAGCTTTTTGTTGATTTTTCCTTTTTAAAATAATGTTGTAATAATATAGTAATAATGTATTCTTCTATGTTCCGAAAAACCGAATCTATTAGTTCCAAATAACAGTCACATAAATCACGGGATCATGACGATCCATAGCTGTGAGCTTTTAACAAAGATGTTTTAAAATAAAACCAAAATACCGGCCACATTGCTCTTTGTATTGTACGATTTTCCTTTGAATCTCTTACAATCTTTGTGCCAAAATGTTAATAAGTTCTTTTTCATAATCATACTCCTAGTATTCATTTATGTCCGATTTGTTTAACATTTGTTATTATTTATTTATCATTATGATTTATTTGTATATTTTCTCAAAGTATTTCAGCTAAGTAGGTAAATCTTCATTTTCTACATGACCATAATACAAGAAGTAAGGTTAAAGTCACGTAGACGTTCTATCATGTGTATGACGTAAACTGTAACTGCGGAAAATACCGAAGATATACATAATAAGCATAACAAATATGACAAGACAAAAATGTCACCGATAGAATGCTGGTCGTATTTCCTATGAATAATGTCGATCTAAGCGTTCAGGTTTTTTAATAAGACGACTGTTTCATTATTATGAACGCTATGAATTGTTAACCGACAATTCACGTAGACTATTTTAGTAATTAAATAAGCAAAAAGAAAAAGCAAGTCTTACCGTGAATTTCTACCGCCGTGTCAGTTGGAAAAATATTAGCTATCGTCTACAATTACATTCGCGCGGAATGAAAAAAAAATATTATGGAGCCTGTAGTGTTCTTTCAGGTTTTACATCTGTGCCTTATTAAGCCCTTGCAAACATCTACCTATGCATCCAAACTTTCGCATTTATAATATTATTACGTTTTGTCTGTTTTTTTTTCAAAGAGGATGAAAAGGACGACAATATGTTTCTATACAAGTATTTGGACAGTGGAAACACGCTGTTATAAAGTAGGTCAAACAATAACGTCACAAATGGTGGGAATATTTCCGATGACGGCGGGCGTCATATAATTTTATATTTAATCCAATTCAGCGTCTTGTATCCTCCGCGGAATAGCTTTATGATGGTTACTGTTACACCATTCACTTTCTCATTTAAAACGTATTGAAGTTATCGCTTATAGTACACATTTAGTTGTTTGTATAAGAGGTACCTTGTACAACGGCGGATACATGGGGGGGATCATGGGGGTCATGACACTCCTGAGCTGTAATATATATGTGTAAAGGTACAAGTTATTATGTGTTAAGTTTTTCAAATATACAATAAAGAATAAATATTTTTAAGTACAGTACTTACGTACTTTAATAAAATATTTACTTTTTAACTGTATCTAAATTATAAATTCTTGACTTGAGCATTATGTGACCCCCTCCTGGCTCCCCTCCAAAACTGAATGCGCCCTTGCTTGTGTAATCATAATCATAATTTGATAGGTTATTTCATTTATCTACACCTAAAGTGTAGTATAGTGAGGATTTGCTCAGTTTACAAATTAAAATTATCTAAGCTTCTTCTTAGTCCTTCATTTGCAAATGAATGAAAGTTGTGAAAACCCTCGTAATTTCGAATCGGCACGAAACCTCTTCGTTCAACTTAAATCTAATTTTACAATTTAATTCATTCATACATTTTAAGCACCTTAAGTTCTTATTTCACACGGACAAAAACATTTATTACTTTAAATATAACTACGTATTTTTTATATTAAAAAATAAGATGGGTTTTTTTCATATGGTCACAATGATGTTCGTAGGAAAGACAGGTCGGTTCAACCGATATTACGTAAATGGAAACTATTAGTTAATGTAAATAACTTTAAACTTTCTAGATTTTTTTACCAACATGTTGTTCGTAAGAAACGGGAAACTTTCCAGGATTTAGCTGTTTGAGCTCAGTAACTAAGTTAATTAGTAAATTCATAAGACACCTCCTTTACCAGTACACTGATATGAGATGTTTGTCGTCGACACTCATTACACATTCAAGAATGCGTGTGTTATCACGATCGAGAGAAAAACGAGCTGCCATTCAACCTTTTTCTTGACAAAGTCTTGATGAAACACTTAAACTGATCTCACGTCTATGATTTTATAAAAAGCATTAAATTGAAAATAGGTAAGAGATATACGAATTTTAAACGCAATATTGTGTAGATAAACCTAAAGGCTATTAGTTTATTTTTACGTACTACGTTACGTTCTTATTTCTTGGGTTTTGGTGGCTCTTGTGCTTCCTGCAACATCTTTACCATTACCCTGGGTTCTTCGCTGGAATATCACATCAGTCTTTTTCTCTTTCATGGGTTATATCGTTAAGTTTACATGTATATGTTTAAACTTAACTATCGGACGCCTCTTTTACGGTTCACATTGACAACAATAGCTTTGATACGAGTAACTGCCACATAAAAGGTAAGTATCGGTTATTTACTTTTACTCTCCAATTATATATTTTGTTGTACGTGATTGTATATGTGATTTAAAAAGGAACGTATTTCTGTTCACTTATAAAATAAATTAAAACAACATTTTAAAACATTGCGATAAACTATCCTCGTGTATTTGCCGAGTGCTTTGCGATTTTTTCCGGACATGTTTTCGCGGGATATTCCGTTAGAAATGTAAATGTGCAATACTTTATTTGAAAGATAGCTAAAATAGTACTTAAAAACTATAAGTATTTAGAATGTTTGCAGTGACTTTTTTTAATCATAAAAAACATTATTGAAAAACTTAAGCTTAACTAACTTTATTCTCAACATTAAATTAATTGGTAAGAAAATAAGTTTTAATTTTTAATAACAAAATTGCCATAAAGTGCACTTGCCTTCGTTAATCATGCTGTAACTTTCGAGAGACGTTTACCAACAGTCACTTAAGGATGTAGTTATGTTCAGACGAACTAAACGAGCAAAAATCAGACCCGTTTGGTTTAGTGACGCGCGGCGACTGCGGCCGGCTCTCACGGACCGCGCGCGCTAACTGAAAGCACAAGATACTACGCGCTAAGTGCTACGCGCTATATGCTACGTACTACGTGCTACGTGCTACAGCAAAAGCTTTCATTGTACCATTTGGCGTGCTATGCCCGTTCTGGTCCCTTAAAATATTTTTCACTTAGGAGAATTTAGGTACTAATCCAGAAATAAAATACTAGAAACTTAGCAGTATTCCATAAACACATTTGTTATAAAATAATCATAGCTTTGATTAAAATATTGTTGATCATAATAATAGATTTTGAGCGTTAAAAAATGTTTACGTCCTCAGTTTGTATTCAAAAACAGGAAGTCAACCGTTTTCCCAAAATAAGAAAGAAAGTTACATTTGTTAAGCTTTATTTCATATTTTATTATTTCAGATTATAGCTAGCACATTCCTATGTCTTGTGGCTTGGAAGAGAATGGCTATGTAATAATATATCGGCTAGACTTAACTAAAATCTAACGTAAACGCCGCGACGCATGGCCGGTCACGTACCCAACCGTAAAACTCGCAATTGGCGAGGCGCTTTAACGTCACGTGAAATACGATGCTAAAGTGCTTTAAATTGTTTAACTATAGCAAAACCGCTTTACGCAAAATTTATAACTACTATATAGAAATATATTAAATAGGTGAAAACTTGAACTTCATAATTCTGACTTTTCCAATGACCAATTGCGTAAGTCCAATTCGTTTATTTATTTATCAAATTATTATTTAACATAAGATGAAAGTTATTGACCTTTAATTTAAAAGTACAAAATAAGGCGTCGACTCGAAGATACGATGTCTTGAAAGTAATCGTCGTTGACCCATTTTAAGTCTGCTGTCAATTTAAAAAAGTCACGAATTTATGACATCAAGCTGGCTAAGCGATTATTAGGGCTATCAGTTAAATCGTCCGTAGCCCGCACATAAATCTCTACTAAATTACAATAGAATAATTTGTTTCATCGATAACTGCTGCTTGTAAATATGTTGTTTGATAAAGACATGAACGAAAGTATACATTTTATTTAAAGTCAATAATTTACAGTCTTATTGACACTTAAAACGTTGCCATCAGTCTTCATCTGCTACTGAAATATTTTCTCCATTCCTATTTGCTATAAACGCGTCGTAAAATGTTCAGAACATTTTACCTTCAAGAATACCAGTTACGTTCTTTGTAATATTCGGAATTCTGGCCGAAAAAGAATAAGAGTCTGCGAGTAAAAATCATGCTTCATACGTGAATGGATAAACTCGCGCCGAGAATTTTCCTGTAGCTCACGCACGAGTGCCGTTGCTGGAAATTTACACGACGATATTACGTAATAGTTACCTTGTTATGTAAAGGAAAATTGGACAAAAAGATGACATTATTTATGATATATTTGGACAACTTCATGTCTCTATTGAGCCGTGGTAGATCAAGTGAAAAACGAATATAATATATTTTCCTAGCATTGGAAAAAATGTATGGTCTTAAGTACACGTAGTGTTTGCTACGAAATAAAAATAATGAAATTAACATATCTATTTCAGAAGAAAACCAAAACAATACTTCAACCGCCTTTTTTATTACTGAAGACTTTCATGGTAACTTCGGTGATAATTGGTATTTTAAAGTTCATGGTTTGTGATTACTCAAAGAAAGAAGCTTTTTTGTTATCGACTCTATGGCCTGTAAAATCGAGCTTAAGAAAATATTTTCTAATATGAATGAACTCATTTTTTGTCAGCGAAGTTAGAACGAACGAGGAAAAACTGGGATATGATTAATAGCTTGGGTCACATTGGGATCAAAGTATATTAGGACTAAGGAGAATATAACGTAAAAAAATATGTCAACTTTTCCACCAATCTTAAGTTAGTAATTTTATTAGAAATCCTAAAAGAATTATTTAATAGTTAGCGATTAATAGTAGACTTGGTAAAGTGTTTGCTATGTTCAGTTCCTATCTATTCTTGACTGAACACATAATTTTTATTCGTAATTTGTAGTATTAAAAAAAAGCCTTAGATTTAGAATAATTTAAGTGTACTTATTCTGGAATTCTATTCTTTTACTGGGTAGGTAATAACAAGAATATATCATAACTCTCGTTGAACCCCATGTTGCAACTTATGCTTATCATTATCCTAATATCGCGCTCTTGCGACGCTCAGCGATTAATCATATCCCAATCTCCCCTATCCTTCAAGCTGAATATGCATCATCGAGCTTATGGTGGAATTTGTTCAATGGAATAAGCTTTATGCAGATGCGAATACGCTTAGTTTGTTAAATATTTAATAATATATCGTTATTGAATGTTTAAAAATATTTTGTTGGCTTTTATATTTTATAATATGGTAAAATGTACTGAAAAAATATAACACAACAGAAATTAGCATGAAAATGTTTGCTATAATTTTAAAATTAGCATTCAATTAAGACAGTGGTATTCCTGTCAAGTAGTAAGGAGGTTTGATAGTTATTTTGGCACCTTTTTTTCTGTACATTATTAGGAACGTAGTCTTCTTAACTATAGAAGAATTCTCGAGGTATATTATTACAGAGTATTGTACCCTCTTCCCTTAGTGTCAATATCAGTATACTTCGGAAAATATACTATCACTCTCCTTCGGAGGAAACTATTTATCTTCGTATCGCTTTACAAAACGCAGTGACGAGGGTCCGTCATTAATCAAAAGATGTTTGCAAAGAGACGTCTGAAGCGATTTGCTTTACGGTCAACTGCTGAAAATCTAAAAGAATTAGAAAGGACACTTAAAGTTACTCGTATGATATGAAATAGTTCACAGCGGAACTTAGAACCTCCAATTTACCAAATAATACTGGTGTCTGCGAAAATAACCGAAATGTAGAAATCGAAAACAAGTTAACATTTCCACCTTCGATTGCTATAAAGCAATCATTACTTATTTACTTGAACTTTCATTGTAGTAATGTAGTTTTATAACTACGAGGCTAACAATGTTAGTCCCGCGCAGCTGAGCAAATGAGAGCAAACACAATAACGTGTTAACTTTTAATTCAATTTTTAGATGAACTAACATCAGGTCGTTGCCTTTTGTTTGTTGTCAACTAGAATTTTTCAATTATAAAGTTTTCAACAAAATTTTTGCACCTTTAACGACAGTCTGGACATAATAATACTTTATCATTACATAGTATAAAACAATAACGTTTTTTTATGTTTGTCCCTATATGTATATGCTTGAATCTTTAGAACTACGCAACGGATTTTGATGCGGTTTTTTTTAATAGATAGAGTGATTCATAAGGAAGGTTTATATGTATAACTAGCGACCCGCCCCGGCTTCCCACGGGTGCAATTATGATTAGTATGGCTGTTATATACAACAATTTTTCGTTGTGTATTTAGTATCAGCATTGTACCCCTGCGAAGCCGGGGCCGGTCGCTAGTTATTAACATTTTAATAAACAATGAAGATCTTGTTAATAAATATATGGTGTATTCGTTTCGAGATATTCAACATTCCAAGAACAGACTTTACATTATGTTACGTAGAAAACATTTTTTGTTGTCTTCCATTTATTGTGGGTTGTGTAATTGTAGCTCTTTGTCAGGGAAAGTTAAGCCTATATGGCAGGCTTGAGATGTTTATTTATCGGTCAACACATTTCTTAGATAAACTTCGTATAATATTTCGACAACGAACGAGTTGTATTACTATAAAAGCAATACTATAACGCTTCTGATCACAAATAATATTTGTTTTTGTTGGAAACATCACAAAAACATATTTCTTTTGTTATAACGTTTAACGGAAAACAACGTCTTCTTCATAATAAAGCTGAAGTTATAAAGAATTTTTACCTCACAACAAGAACCAGTTAACGCTAAAGAAAAAAGTCACAAAAGTCAACTAATTTATAAAGCTAATTTATTTTCTGTCGTGTATAATTTTTCTGAGAATGAGAACCACCGCATAATCTGACTTTAATTTTCAACGTAAACGTGTTATGTTATTAACCCGGTGCTCAGTCACCGCTAACTTATAAAAATGCAAATGCGCACCGCAACACAATACCGGCAGTGTACACACAATTTTATAACCTATAAATTGAGTAAGAAATTCAATTATTCCAAAGTCCACCACTAATCCTACTTAAAATTATATTGAGATGAGACGTTTTTATAACACATAATTAAATTTTTAAACCAGGATTTTTAATGGATGGATATAACACTGACCGACTGTTGGTAGAACATTTAATATACGTCTATTAATAATGTTATATTTATTTTAATATGATCCAGAAACTGATGTTTTCGCGTCAGTAGACACGAGTTATCTCAATAAAAAGGAATATCCGCAGTCATTCTTATATCGCAATTTTAACAGGATATCATAATCGCTTTATCCTTTCGGGAAATGGAAAAGACATTGCAATATTGAAGTGTATTTCTGTTTTTTAGTTTCGCGCAGATGATTTGTGGGCAATGGCTCTTTTTATGTGGTTAAAATGTGTGTTTGTGTTGCGGAGAAATTTAAAAGAATATAGGTAATTCAAGAATACTTTGTTATGAAAGAGTTTCGGTGATTGGACAGAAAACTAACCACATCTTTTCGATTTCAGTTTTGTAAAAAAACATCAAGCCAAACGAAAAAAAAGCGCTAGAGATTTGTTTATTTGATATAAATATCGATATTAATAAAATATGAAATATAACAGCTGTGTTGATAACATGCATTTCCCCGGGGTAATTCGTTTTTATTAACTCACCTGGCGACTCGGCGTCGTGTCGGCGTCCAATTTCAACGTTAGTGCTTTGGGGCAGCTGTCATACCTTGAATAATAATAGCTAGTTAGTCCTTTAATAAATTAAAAAAAAAATCCTATCCCGTTATTCTAAAAAATCTTCAATATTTTACGCGCCAGATGACGACACTGTCGACGTCCGTCTCTGATTTAAACTTTAAAATGTGTTCTTAATTTAATTATTTGTAAGTTTTCTACAATATGGGATTTCCTTTATTCATGAGGTTTGTCTACACAACAAGCAAAGTAAGCAGTAACATTTTTTACAAAAGAACATCGAAGTAAAGCGCCTTGTGATTAACGAGGGACGGTAATCCGAACAATTTGTAAACGGACATGGAAATAAATGATCTTTGTGGATGAAATGTTGTAAAAGTAAAGGGATTTTATTGTTTTTGTTTTGTTAATTAATTAAAAACATCATAATATTAAAATAATCAACTACAACAACTAACAAGGAGGTAATTGAGATACAAGAATAAGAGAAACGCTCAAAAAATTTGATGTTATTTATGTAGTACAGAATTAAAACAAAACGGTTAAGCCACCTACAAATTACGAGTAAGTTAAATCATCAGTACATAGGAAATTGCTCTGGCACCAAAGTTGGGACGTACGAAACTGACGACGATATTCCACGTTCTTACAATAATATACGATTTAAAATTTCCAATGTACATTTAATCTTCATTTATTTTTCAATTCGATTTCAATTGAGGGTTTTCAACAAAGGCTATCGGCATTGAAACGAATAAAGGTGGGCACTAAATAATGAAAGCCGACTTCCAGTAGGGCTGACCTATCTCCATTAATTATCAAAATAGTTCAATTGGAATACCTCCCGCACGACTGCACGACATTCAATTATGAGATCCATTGTCTGTCTTACTGCAGCATCCCGCAAATAGATATAGTTAGTTAATTGTAAGTGCTTTTTTAATTTCAATTATAATTCCAACTAAGAACTATTAAGAAGTAAATTAGAACTGCATTCAGGGGGTATGGTTAGACGTATAGACAGAGTGAGTTTTGAGTAAAACTCTAAATCGCATTTGCAGGTCCTTTAGTGTGGCGAATGTCCACGGGCGTCGTTGACAACCTCGGTGTTCAAGCCGCTCGTTTGCCCACTGCTCTTATTAAAAAAACTAGCACATTTTAGCCGATATACGCAAAGGCTTATATACATTTGTTAATATAGGAAGTTTAAGCGGATTGATGTAGCAATTCAGAATATCTAACAATATATGGTAGTATTTCTAAGTAGACTTCAATGATTTATGATGAGGAAACTTGCAATGTCACCCAATACTTACCAAGGGCTAGGCCAAAGTTACTACTCACTGTCGACATACATGTAATCTGTCTTTGACACCATACATGGAACTAAAATTGAATCATTCAATCTTTTGAGGACGGGAACTTCGAAACCAAATATATTTTCGTCTTAAAATGCTCTTAAAATAAAAAAATACGTAACGTATTTTCATACAATTATTAATGTGTAGGCTCCATCTATCATAAAATAATGTAACTTGGAACATAATTATTGTCTAGTTAATATTGCTATTGTGACTTTGGTAATTCTAAATAACAGTTTAATGAAAATTAGAATACACTATTATGAATTTTAATTATCAATCACATTAACTACGAACATATTTAAATTGAACTGGGGAATCAATTTGTATTCATAATTGCAGTCAACATAATTCAGACGGTATTTTCCCACTGAACCAGAATTAAATGGTAATCGACTAATTAATGATTGTGTTTTGACCTAAATCCACTATTTACACGGTATCCGCCTATTGTCACTGATAGGCTGAATAATTTTATGGCATATCTACACAATATTGAAGTTTTAACTAAGATATAAAAGCTAATTCCTATAATTATCGTTGTTTAAATGAGTAACAATAGTTATCTTTACTAATATTATTAATAGGAAAACATTGTATTTTGTATGTTTTGAAATGACTCAAGAACTACTGTGCCGATTCTAAAAATTATTTCACCATTAGAAAGCTACATTATCCCCGAGTAACAGAAGCCATAATTTTAATTCCACGAGGACGAAGTCGCGAGTAACAGCTAGTTTATAAATGTACTCGTTCATAGAAAACCGCTTAAAATTTATAGCCAGCTTAGTTACTTTAATCAAATTGAATATTGAAGAACGAAAACGCTGCATACAATATTATTATTCGTTTAAATTCACTTTGAATTTGGTCTCGTTAAATTGAAAGCTCGCAGACTTTTAAAAAAGCTTCTTTTACGATCATTTGGATTTTTATTTCGCACTCATTGGGGAAGCTTAACGAAATGATCACAAATTTTAAATCTATAATTTTTTCCTGTAGAGTCTTCGAACCGAGATATCGCTGCAACCGAGCGGACGGCAGTTATCCGGATTTTTATTCAAAACATTACAAAAGAATGGCTCGAGTTATTGAATTCCATTAGTAGAAACAGTAATAGAAACATCTATATGATCGATGGGAAATATTAAACAAAAATGTATTTGTTTTATAAAAGCGTTGTGTTAGAGATTATGAAAAATCGTAAAAATAGTACATTTAAAAATCTTCATATAAACTTGTACCATTTTGTAAAGTTAAGGATATATTCTGATGTCACAAAGTGAATATCGCTACCTTTTCAACCCCTATCAGAATTCATGATTTAGGACATCTTTCGACGCGGCAATCGGGCCATAAAATGTGATAGTCTTACCATAAATCAAATGGAAAACACGAAAGGTCGAGATAAAAAAATCTTTAGATTTTGAGAATTTTCTAACATATTTTTATATCCTTAGAGAATTGATGTTAGAGTTCTATCGGGTATCAAAGCAAAACATATTTTACTGTAAATAAAAAAATGTTTGTAAGAAAGTTGTGTATCAATTCAACTTGCCAGTTTTTAAATAATTGAAAAAAACATTCGCAAATTCTTGCGATAACGTAGCAGATAAGAAAAGTTCTGGCTCCAAATGTTTAAATGAGTTTTTAATGAACCAAAGTTATAAGGCAATTGAGATCACTTCACTATTAGCATGAAAATATTTCCTAAATGATCTTCAGGAGTTCCAAAAGCTGTTTTTAAATGCTGCTAATAAAGAAGTAACGACTTACAAAATTGTTTCTCCCATTGCTAAGGAACGAACCTTCACGATTGGTTATTTAGAAATTAAAGTACGTAATAGCATTAAAGTCTTAGGTACAAGTTATAAAGGCAGACTACTTGCGTACAACGTTACTGTAATTGCAAAGAAACTTACGAGCGAGGGCTGGTTTTAATTTGGCCAAGAATTCCTTATCTTACGGTAGAAAATACGTGTAATAATCCATGTCTAAAAACTATATTAAGCTAGAAAACGGAAATATTAATACATTAAGTGTTTGTGATAACTGCAACTTAGTAAATATATATTTTTATATATTTCCATTACTTTTTATTTTTCTCAAGGACACAGTTCCTATAACTTATAGCCTCTAGCTTTTATATCAGCCATTTGTTTGATAGAAGTAAATAATTGTTGTCAACTTTTATTTGATGTTTCCTCGCTCCAATTCAAGCGAGTAACATCGCTTACAAACAGAGTTACGCTCAGAAAACAAATAGCAATGACCTGCATACATTCGTGTGCAAACGATGTTTGGTGACCTGTCTCATCCAGGTTAAGTGTACCTAAATAAATATCGTTCTAAATTAACACTAATTTCGAATCGTAGTAACTACTCGCGGTGCGATAGTCCAAGAAAATTATACATAGTTTTTTTACTGCCCTTATAAGATTACTAGAAAAATGTACATCTTTCATTTTTGGAACTGAAAAATGTTTAAAGTTAAACAATGAACATGTATTTTCATCGTATTTTATAAGTCTAATACTGTAAAATTTTCAATCTTCCAGAATTACTAAGCAAAATCTCCTCTTCAAAAGTTCAGTCCTTTGAAAAGATATCATTTCGAAAAAAGCAGAAATCCATTATAATAAATATTGCATGCACTTTCAGAATAATCTTTTTTTTTTAATTTATTGTCTTCTTAAATTGTATTCGACTGAGTGCACACGACAGTATTGGAAAGTTTGAATAGTCCAGTCAAGCGAATATAACTAGCAAATGTAAAATTTATTTCTACTCGTATATGCAGTACACTTTGAGAAAAAATCTTTTTCACTTTCAATAAATCTATTCATACTTTCTTCGGTTAATCTTTATAAATGTAAAAAAAAAACATATTCACTTTAAATATGTAGACAAACATGGAAAAACAAAAGTGAAAACATATGCTCGATTATTTGGCAATTGACCTAACGCTCGCCAATTTCCGTTTATTACAACAAGTCCCTTAACTTGTTTGTTACAACTATACCACTTTACCTTTCTGTACCCAAACGAAATTCATACTCGAAAGGGTTAAGAGCATTTTTAAATAAAACTTAATTCAATAAGGTTCGTAAATGTTTTACTTTAGCCAATTTTAATGAAAATCAAAATTAAATCGGCTATAACCCAATATATATAATAACTTTTTTCTCTATTTGAATTAAAAACAGAGTTTAAAGAACCATCTTACGGCCCAAGGTTAATATTTAAAAAAATATTTTATTTTCTTTTGTGTAATTTAATAATAACTTCTCCTTTACGTAGAAGCCTGTTATTAGCAATTTAAAACTGTGCAGGGTGTATTTTAGTGCAATAAGTTTAATATCTGTCCGGAACACTAAGGAACACTTGTCGGATAAACGTTTCGAAGAATTCTTAGAACGCTATTAAAAACAGTTTTAAGTGTAACACTGATATTTACAATGTTATTGCTATAATTTTAAAACATCCTTATAATGTAAACGAGAAAAGGGATTTGATATATTAAGTGGTCTTAACATATATTTTAATTTATTTCGAATCAATGGGATTTTAAAATTTAAATAATTGGCATACATTTATTAAAGAAAAATAATTTAATAATTTCGAACATCACTTTATTTAACTTTGTACGAGTACAACATAGAATTCGACAAAATGGCAGTCACATGTGTTTGAGTTCACCCTACCGTAAAACATAGCAAAAAATATATAGGTATTGTGGTATCAGTTTCATAGAGAGATGTTATAACATCATG
>QDHC01000091.1:93217-103775 GCA_013186455.1 Papilio dardanus tibullus | reverse complement strand
TCAAATGAAGCGATTCATATAATAATGATCGAACTTCACTTGAGAAGTTCGTTTGATCATATATAATTACTTAGTGAGATAAGACAAGTGTGCCGTTTATTGACACCAAACACAAGTCTTTCAAACGCCATTGCAATTGAACAGCGCTTTTGATCTTATCCTCAATCACTAGCTAAAAAGATGAAATACGGTAATACGAGTAAATAATAATAAAACTATAAAATCCCAGGTGACGGCTATGCAGAGTTACATTTCGATTTGGTATTGTTACCATAGCAACGTTAAAAATCGAGGTTTCGTCTCGGGAAACCTTGAAATGAGTCGTTCCTATGGAAGTTCGCATATCGTGCGATTGGCGCTCGGCCACCAAACAATCTGGTAAAGTATAGAAAGCCTCCTCCAGTTCAACAATGGCTATCAGCCAATAGAGAGTTTTTAAATATGGTATTTTAGAGTTTATGGGTAAGTATAAAATAAGTAAAACTTTTTAGATGGTTATCCTTAAAGCAAAAATTTAATGAAAATTATATCCATAACGTAAAAAATGGGGTCTATTTTTAGAATAAGAAATTATAAAAATAATTGAAATTAATATAAGTACATTAAAAAAATAAATATGTTTTAATTACTATTCCTTACTTATACAGACGAAAACAATGCTTAATTAATTAAAAAGTTGGATAAATGTCTCTTGCAGGGAAAAGTGCCACCGCGGCGTTTATTTCTGCACCAAGCAGTAACGTATTCATTGCTGCGTTTCACTTTGAAAGGGCTTTGGGGCGGGAAAATTAGAAGGCAATGTAAACATAACAACTTTGCCAAGTTTATAAGTAAAAATGCAACTCTATTGGTTATGCTTCTATTTTTTTAGAGTAGTTTAGACATTATTTTTTGCCTCATTTAAAAAAATAGATCTCTCGATAAAATCTCTTTGTGTTCGATTAAATAATTTTAATATGAGTAGAACCAGTGGATATTTTAGAACTATTGTAGATACAATTTCTGTACACTTTCAATCGCAAATAAAAATCATTTGCTCAAAGCCGAATAAAATCTTCGAAGAAACATATTATTGACACCGCCACCCCAGGTTCCCATCCCCCTCGTCTCCCACTCGATATCGTCGAACATCGTTTAGTTGACGAGTTTACAAACTTACGTACAACAATACACGTACCTTAATGTATCAAAATTTAACAGAACCGCTAGTTTTCATGCCAGGCAAGTAACAGGATCAAGGTAAAGGGCGTTTCCTGCGTACCTATCACTGCGGTCAACATGCGCTGTAAATATCGGTCAAATATTCGTTTGAAACGTTTACTAAATTACATAAAATACATCCTTTATTAAATTTTCGAGGACCGCAATAGTTTAGTATTTTATTAGAAAATCTAACCATGTACTTTGAGTAAGCCAAGGCTTAAAAATAAAAATTTCATGTTTATTATACTATTAAAATTTCCGCAATATCAAATGTAAATCAATTAATGGATAAAAAAAAAAAACAATTGTAAGTATTGCTTTAAATTATCGAATTTATTTTTAGTGTCTTATTGAAAGGCTACAGTATATTTCAGATCAAAAGGATTTAAAACTATTGCAAGAATTGAAAGTTAACAATAAAACATTAATAATCACATCATCAGCCTGTGTCAGACCACTGTTAATGTTACAATCAATAGTAAGTAGCTATAAATACGCCATCCAATGAGGTTCATAGTCAACCTGAAAGGAGGGTGCTCCTATCAAGGTCTTCATCTAAGAGGTACCCCCGTAAGCCGTCTATCTAGACAAATACGTGGGCGGTTAATTGGCGCTACGAAGAACTTATATCAACGAAATATCTAAATAAGTATTTACATAACATGTTTCTTACAGTTTTCATTGCCAAAATACCAGAATAAAAACATTGTCATTTCTCTCATTATCTTCGGAATAAAAAGAGATAACAATCTTGTACGTGGTGTTTGGACATTGAAAACTCACGGTTAATTTTGTAGGTGTCGGTAAAACATAACCTAATATAAACTTAATAAAGTACCAAATTAAATTAACCGTTTGGAGTGTTAAAAACAGGAGCTATACTAATAACGATTAAAGCCATTACGCCTGAAGAGGTAAACAAAAATCACGTTTTTTTCTTTTTCCTGTGGCTGAAGCGAGAGGTGTGTCAGGACACGTCCCTCTCGCTTATTCCACAACAATCTAGACTAGACATCCTCGATCACAGGCTACGGGCTTACCTTACAATCATCAATATTATTTTAAACAAATATTGAACCTGAGTCTTAGCTCGTAGAAAATATGACAGACAATTGACAATAGGTCTAATTTTTATAGGTCTATAAGGATATTATGGCACTCGGAAAATATGTGAATTAACAATTTCATCTTGATAGCATAACATTTCAACCAATCAGAAAAAAGCAGCTGAGGGATTTTGAAAGAATTTAGGAAATTTTTACCTATTGTTATCCTTAAAACTCTGTACGCGCCCCCCTGTCAATGTCAAAAACGTGCCATAATATCCTTGTAGACTATACATCTGTCGGAAATTGGCCAACGAACGTAATGAACTTTTCACTTTTTGTAATTACACCAGAATATATAGAAGTGAAGATTGCTATTCTTATTTAACTGAAAAGAACACTACACTATGTGTAGCCTAAAATATTACTATTATTTTTGTTCATTAATACAATACGTGGCAATTTGAATTATATTTGAAAGTTGGCAGTGACTTAATTTAATTCCAATAAATTATTAATTTATGTTTCAAATTAAGTACGTTGGAAAATCTAGTACTGAATTTAGTAACGTTGGAGTAAAGGAAATTAGTGATAATAAGGGAAAATAAAAATAAAAATTAATTTATTGTTTCTGGATTCTCACACTAACATCAGTGTTATTGACAAATATACTTTATCTTGCTTTATCTACAAAAGAATGTTTGAACAGTTTGAATTTGCCGCCTTTTTGCGTCAAGTCATGATTATTTTTAAATACAATGTAAAAAAGGCGAGATTTGTGAATCGTTTTACTGTATTCCAACTCAAAAATAATTTTCTAAATTTACAAGATAAACTTAGTGGATCTCAGAAGTTTATTATAAACTATAACACTCATTTGATTACGCATTTATTACACATACTTACATAGCTGTGTTGCCCAAAAATACAGATCTCCCTATTTTTAATAAATTTTGTCCGACTACCATTTCGTTTAATCATGCTCCGTGATTTTTGAAAATTTGAAGTTCTATAACGAAAATGGTCGTAAGTTTACCGTATAACACAAAGCGGAAAAATTGCACGTATTAAAATTTTGCCTTTTAGTTAAATATGAGTATGAGATGCCATGGTTTTTGCTAAGTTTAAATAAAACTTTAAGAAAAAACATTTACAAATATGTAATTTTTGACACATACAGAAAAACTACAGAAAAAGTATTGTTAATAATAATCTTTGTTTGGAATTGAGTAGTAAACTATTATGTAATATAAAAGCTACAAATGAATTTGATTTAATGTTACTTGACAAAAGCTTTATTTCAAAAATTGATGTTTGGCAAAACCTTCTAGGTAGATGTAGTCATTTAGAGTGGCAACATTGCAGCTAGTTCACGATCATTGCCGAACGTTTTTCTATTGGAGGCCGAGAACAACCGAACGTATGATTAGGTCACGTGGTACTTTTGGAGTCTTCGTGGCGTAGCTTGTTCAGCTGCTTGTCGAAGCGGCTGTCGGACGGTCGCCTCTCAGCGAGTCTGCGTACAATGTAGCGGCCATTTTTGTTCTTAGTTCATAATAGCGTGCGCATATTTTAATGTATTTAGATATTTAGGAAATTTTCACGATGACTATAATAGTCTTTTTAATAGATACATCAGCTTCTATGAACCAAAGAGCTTATTTGGGCGGACGCCCAACGTTGCTCGATGTAGCCAAGGGCGCTGTGGAAACGTTCGTAAAGGTACGTGCAGTGTCATCGACTCTTCAACCGTTTCATTTTTGTGATCGATTTGTTTATCGCGTGTTAGTGTATTGAAGTTATTAATTTCGTTTCTTAGGTTCGTCAACGATCTCCTGAAAGCAGAGGCGATAGGTATATGCTTCTAACTTTCGAAGAGCCACCCGCGAACATCAAGGTTAGTATATCATAGTAAACACGTTTTCGGTAGATTATCTTGTGATTGAAGCATCGATAAATACTTAAAGGCCGGCTTGGTAGAGTCCATACATCTGGCACTGATATCTGCAATCCAGAACATTTACATACTTTGATTCTGCAAACTTTACTCAAATATACAGCACGACGTAAACAGGACGATCCTCCGCCGTTGCTGCGTTCGCGATAGCGCTCGCGACTGCGTTCTCGTCGCACTCCTATTGGTCGAGGCAAATCACAACGAAATGGCGAATTGGGGGGAAATATGAAATTCTAGATATCCGTGTTACGATACATTTATGTTTATTATTATCTCTACTCTGTACTTCGGAGTATTTAAAATTTGTGCTTTACGCATTAATCGACTTTCATTATAATTGATTTATTCTGAATTGATAAAATTATAATTACAGGCAGGTTGGAAGGAAAATTTAGCAACTTTTATTAACGAATTGAAGAATTTACAATGTCTTGGACTGACTACCATGGGTGCTGCACTTAAACATGCTTTTGATGTCCTAAACATAAACCGCATGCAAACTGGTATTGACACATATGGCCAAGGTAGATGTCCATTTTACCTTGAGCCTTCAGTAATAGTTGTTATTACTGATGGAGGAAAACTTTCTAGCAATGCTGGTATTCATGAGGAAGTATGTATACGTCAGATATTTTTAAAAATATTCTCAATTCATTTCAATTCCAATTAGATTTAACTTAATAATTATGTTGTTTACATTAGTGAAAAATGAGGCCAAAGTGATTAAGGCTTTACTAAAAAATGCACATAAACACAATTTGTGTCTTATTTTTGTTCAAACACTTAAATGAGTATTGAAAAACTGCAACAAGAAAAAACTTAAATAAATGAATTCAATGTCAAAATAGTGGAATTCAAGTCCCTTAATTTTATACTTTGTCAAGTTGTCCTCCTATTTCAACATTAAATGTTTGTCATATCTTATCTTGTGGTTTGAAGCAAGCAACAGTTTGTGGGCTCACTGTCCTTACTTTTATTGTCTAGTTTTTATTTCACTTATCAGTTTTACTTTTAAATAACTTTTTATATCCTTAACAAAGTTTTTAAATGATCATTTTTTATTATATTTGGTGGAAACATGATTAACAGAAATTAAATTGGTGTGTAAGATTTAGACTATAACATGTATAACTATAACACTTTGCGTATTTAGCAGATATAAGTGTTATTGCTGGAAATTAAAACTGATTTCTGTTTTCAGTTTAATCTACCTATGAATTGTCCAATTCCTGGATCTGAACTGACTCGAGAACCATTCCGATGGGACCAACGGCTGTTCTCTTTGGTGCTAAGGTTGTCTGGAACACCAGCTGTCGAGAGAGACACCGGCTTGGTGCCCTCTGACTCATCACCTATCGATGCTATGTGTGAAGTTACTGGTGGTAAGAATTTTTATTCCTATTTATTACTTAATAATTTCATTTCCTAGGGATGCAAAGCACATATGGAATTTACGGGGAGTGGACCCCTCCAGGGGTCCTGAAAGGATTTAAAAAAAAATATCCTCTTTTCTAAAGGCAGGCAACACATTTGCAATGCATTATGTTGTTGCAGATGTCTGTGGGCAGCAGTCACTTAACAGCTGGTGACCTGCTTGCTTTGCAGCCTTTTTGGTATAAAAATATATTTATTTTTTTAAAGTTTTTAAGTTTTGATGCTGGCTGTTATGATCATACCGCACAAATCTGTGTTTAATATTATTTGAGTTAGAATTATCAACTGGATTTATTATTTGTATTGTGTATCAAAATATAACGACATGATATCTAGACTATAATGGGTTAAATGACATGACATTGATTTGAACAAACTCAAACGATGGTAAAAGATAATTTATCTTTAGTTATCATGATAGCAATTAGCATATTTCGTAAGAGTTTAATTTTATGCAAAATAAGTTATCTAACATAACAATAAAGTTTTTAATGAAAGATTGCTGTGACTTCAGAATTAATTCTGCAATAGGTAATGGATATGTTTTGCTACCTATAATTAATTATCTACTAATAGGGTTCTAATAGGATTTTGTTTCTTAGTTATTATTTTTTGTGTTATGATATATGATTAATGATGCTTTTAAGACTGCAGTAAAATTATTTTATTGGAAGTAAATTAAAGTGATCGCACCAACTAAAGGTTTATAATGGTATTGTAATTTATTCGTCTTTTTTCTCTAAAGTTAATGTACATAAGTTTTAAGGCTTTTACAGTTTTTTGTCGATTTAGGTAAATGTTTAAGTACTTGTTTACCTTCAATGTAAAATTTTACAACACAATAATGGTTTTTTTAATCCTTTAATTTGTTAGCAAAAGATATACTTATTTAAGATATATCTCTATAAAAAATAGATTTTTAGACTTCATATTATTCATTTTGTAAAATAGAGTAAATAAAAGTAAATAAAATTCAGTAATGGATTTAATCAAAATATAAATAGCTATGTGCTTGTTATTTTGGTCACTAATAATAAGTATATACTATGAATAATAAAAATACATTATGTTAATTAGGTGGTCCTTTTATGGAGGTTATTGATAGTCAAATTAATCATATCTTTTTTATTGATTCTACCTACTAACATAACTTAAAGTGACAATAATATAATCAACACTTCTAATTTTTTTTTAATTATTTACATAAATGGTGATATTTTATAAAGTCTAACATGCAATTGTAGTTAAGTGTTATTTACTTTATAATAAATTCAATAAATATAACAGATCTTGCAGACTTCTGTAACGAATTCATAAAAAAAATTCTAAGCCTTTCTGTTTAAAATTATTAGGTAAAAATGTACTTTTTATTTTTTTAGGGCGTTCATATTGCATCACCTCTCACCGGATGCTCATGCAGTGCATTGACAGTTTGGTGCAGAAGGTTCAAAGTGGCGTGGTCATCAACTTTGAAAAGATTGGTCCGGACCCACCACCCATTGATGGCACTATCAGCAGAGATGGCACTGAACCAACTGACGATCTCACCCATGAAGCTGATAAAGATATTGATGGTGAAGCTGAAAGGAATGGGGTAAGCAAAAATGTGTCTTATTAAATTAAAAAAAAACATAATTATTATTAAAATGTGTACAAAATTTAAATTCCCTATTCAACACCACACTTTGAATTGGTTGTTAATTTTAAATAATCACTTGTGATGGCTCTCTTTTGTTTGGTACATAGTGTATTCATGTGATACTGCTTAAGGTACCAGCGTATTCTGGCCTTTAAGGCTGATAATGTCCCTCTTGTCCAGTGTCCAAAAATACTTTTTTTAGAACTTATGTTTTTATTATTTTTTTTTAAATTCTAGCGTTGGAATGGCGGACCCTACCAATCTACGATCACATCAAATCAGAGCTCCGGAGCGCCGCAAGCCTGGCACTCGTGCCGGCGGCTCATCTATGTACCTCGGACTGTGTCACAGAAGGGCTTCGCTGTCGGCTTCTGGCCTATACCAGAATCTTTCCGACCTGATCCCAACGCCCCGTCATTGGTATGTATACGCTGTTATAAAAGGCTTAAATAACTAACAACAATATAAATTATAATACTGTATCAAATTTTCAAAAATAATTTATTGAGTTATTTACAAAGTTTTATAAATATAATATAAATCTGGAAACTTTTACAATGAAGATATCTTGTTAATTATATGAAGAATTTAATTATATATTTATATGCACTAGTAACAAAATTATTTTCTTTTTTTCATTTGTCAACAAGAAGCAAAACCTATGAAATATGTAATAACTTTGATTTTATTATTATAAAAGTATGTCAATGATTTATCGTTTCCAGCCGCCGCGGTCCGCGCATCCCGTGGTCAAGTTCACTTGCTCGAGTCAAGAGCCGATGGTGATCGACAACTTGCCCTTTGACAAGTACGAGCTGGAGCCCAGCCCGCTCACACAGTTCATCCTGGCGAGGAAACAACCAACTATATGCTGGCAGGTGGGTAGTTTTATATTTCCTATTAAAAATATTAGTCAAACCTCACTAAGCGAGAAACCTCTATAAGCGAGACACATATCGCGGTTATTTGGACTCGCTTATCCAGGTACGACTATATATTACTTTTACAGGAATCCAATAGTAATTTCTTCCATTTCTTTTGTTTGTAACGTATTCGTAAGTGTAGGGATAAAACAATTGTTTTTGAAGCTCCCACGGTCATCAAATCAATCGAAAAGATCGGTCAAAAACCACTATTTTGACCTAAATTATTGTTTTTTATTCAAAAAATGCAAATCTTTATAATCAGTAGGGAATGTTAAGGCGACTTGTGTCATACTAATTATAATATTATTACAGGTTTTCGTCGCAAACAGTGGCTGTAAAAATTCTGATGTCAATCATCCATTTGGTTATCTGAAAGCGTCAACGAATCTGACATGCGTCAATTTGTTTGTCCTGCCGTACAATTATCCGATACTATTGCCGTTGTTGGATGATTTATTCAAAGTGCACAGATGTAAACCAACCGCTGAATGGAAGATGGCCTTCCAGCAGTATTTGGACAGAATGCCTTCATACTATGTTGTGGTAAGTTTACATTATCGGACTTTTGTAAAATTTCCTGTTGGTCTAACAAAATATTTCTAAACAATACTAATATAAAGAAAAAAGAGTTGTATTTTTGTACGTATTGAAATACCTCAAGAATTACTAGGCCGATTTCATTTTTTTTTCCACCATTAGGAAGCTGGTATCTAATAATCGAGCTTCTACTTTGACAAATAGTGGTTAATTTTGTACTAGGGAAGTGACCAAATCTTTTATTATTGAAGCAATTTTTATACATTTTTTTTAAATAATTTCCAGCCACTTCGAAGGGCGTTAACTAAGATGGGTGCATCAGCACCTCTGGTGCAGAGTCTGATACCGGACACTCAGGACAATTCCCTCAGTTTTTCAGTCTTGAATTATTTGAAGAGAATGAAAAATCAAGCTAAAATGGAGTTTGAGAAACTTTGCGCTGACGTCATCAACAAAGCATCCAATGGGAATAATCAAAAGGTAACCTGAAATGTTTTATTCATATTTCGTTTTTTTTAAACGTATGAACGATTTTCGAAGGGTCTGTAAGAAATAGTTACACTTTAAAAAAAACACTTTTTTTTTAATTCAAAGGTCATCAAATCAAATATTAATGCTTAAGTTTAGATGGAAGAAGGTATCTCCTTATAGGCACAATGGATGATGAATTTTGACACACATTTAGAATTTCGTCAAAATCTTTTCTTTAACATTTACCTGCACGACAAATTTCAGCCAGATCCGTCCAGTAGTTTGGGCTGTGCGTTGATAGATATCTATGTCAGTCAGTCACGTTAGAGTTTTATATATATAGATATAATCTAGATGTGCACTAATTAAAAAATATATTTTCCAGGTGACGGAGAGCGTTCGCGTAATGCCGCGCTCCCCGTTGAAGAAGGAGCTGACGTCTCACCCGAGTCTCGCGGACAAGTTCAGCGCGCTGCGCGACCAGCTCAATGAGTTCGGGGGCTTCGTGGTGGGACTTTCGCGCGGCCGACACAAGCCCCACGCACACACGTACAGGAACCCCTTCGATATACAACGCAGAGATCTATTAGATCAGGCACGTTCAGGTTTAATAAAAAATAATGATGCTTAAAACTATTCCTTTCCTATCCTTTTACTATAAGGAAATGACGGGAAGAGGAAGTGGATTTTCCGGGGGAGGGGACGGATAGGAAGAGGTATTATCCTCTTGCTGTGCGACTCCTTCTCTGAAGATTAAGGGTAGGCAACGCATTTGCAAGTGCAGATGTCTATGGGCAGGGGTCGCTTCGCTATTTCAGCGAGTCCTGATAGCCGCTTGGTCGTTTGCCACTTTGTAATATAAAAAATTAAATAATTTCCTCAAAATAGGAAATTTAAAAATAATAAAACAAGGTCTCACTATGTTAAATACTTTCAGATTTTACATACCAATTAGTGTATTTTTGAGTAATGTTCCAAGAATTGTCATATTAATTTTAAAGAGTAATTAAAAATCGAGCGATAAGTAATTTTTTTATTACGCAAGTTTTTCGGTTGTAAAAATGTATTTTTGTAGGTGGTGCGCATGCGCGCCAACTTCCTGCAGCCGTCGCTGGCGCACACGCGGCTGGTGGACGAGGACAGCGCGCACTCGATGCCGGTGGCGCAGATGGGCAACTACCAGGAGTACCTCAAGCGCATGACGCCGCAGCTGCGCGAGATCGAGTCGCAGCCCGTGCGGCAGCACATGTTCGGCAACCCCTTCAAGATCGACAAGGTAATGCGTCTATTGAACAATCCGAATTGACAGGTCTAGCGTTATTGACGGCAGACTTGACGCTTGTAG
>QDHC01000091.1:76135-92200 GCA_013186455.1 Papilio dardanus tibullus | reverse complement strand
GGGGCGTGGGGTGCCTCGGGAGCCCCGCCTTCAGCTCGCTGGCACCCTACGTGGCGCACGATTCACAGGAGCTGCAGATAAACGCGATACTGCAGGGCATCGCCGCAGAGAACGAGTCCAATGCGCGAGGAAAGAAACGAAAACGAAAGGTAATACTTATAAATATGTATTAAAAATAAGTAATTTTATAATTGGATATACGATGTATGGATGTTTCTTTCTACGTAACTCCATAACGTCCTTTTTTCTTTGCACGCGGATGAAGTCGAGGACGGCTAGTGTAAAGGTAAACCTACGAAATGCCACCGTAAAATTGTCTAAAAAAAAGGTAATTATTAAATACATAACTGATTCAATCTAATTAGATTCACATAAATGATAATCAATTTTCTATCAAAATGAGTAATAATTAGTGATAAAGTCAAAAACATACTAATCGTCTTCATTAGACTGAGTTGGCGACATAAACCGAGATTATGCCTCGGCGTAAGTCCGTTTTAGTGCCGTAGGATTTCTTTTAATTGACAATCGATTTTTTTAGATTTTTGTAAGGAAAATTATAACTAATAATATTGAATCGTAGCCGGAAAAGCCTGCGGTACAATTGATGCTGCCGCCGCAGCCGCTGCAGCCGTCGCGCAAGGAGCTCGCGGATATAAAGAAACACAATCTCAATGTGCGCTCCGAAGTTTATCGCGCTGTACGGAGACCTGGAAGAGGTAAATACTTCATTACATGGTTTTTGTCATACTCTAGTAGTCTTACGGCTTCAATTGCCACTCAAATTTAAGCATTGCTTATAGTACGTGGTGTCAAAATTAAACGAGATCGCCATAGAATATGGAGTTTGTGTGGACTAAACATGTGCGATCTTAAACATTAAAGTGGTGTTTGAAAATCCGGCCTTTAGGTTCTTCGTACACAGAGCTAGGCAATTCAACAATTCTTTAGTGACAATTACGAATTTACTTTGAGACTAAAATTGCATATTTGCGTTGCCTTGTGTACGAAGGGCCTACGTGTTACTGGCGATATTGCGATTAAAATGATTTTGAACAGGTAAAAATATATTACATAAAATATAGTAATTGATAATATGTATGGTTTCTTTTTAAATAATTTATTATCACTATTACCAAAATCCTTAGTATTTTATTATATCAAAGATTCTCCAATTGTTTTGTTAAATTCAATAATGTTCGGAATGTGAAATGAAAGTTGTTTGTTGCTAGGTGAAAGGCGTCAGTGTCATTGACTTATACTAATGAGGATTCACACACGTGAAATACACATACATTGAATTCGTTTTTTTTTTACTTTTAAAACTCGTGTTTCCCGTTGGGCCGATCGCAAGCCCCGTATAATCGTACCAATAGCCTTCACATTAGGACAATCGAGTCCTTAGAATCAATCGGTCTAATGGGAAAAAACATTCGGTCGATCGGTCAAAGGGGAGACATCTTTTGAAATTTATTTGCTATTTTATATCTTGAATATCTTCATTTCAGATTTTACCAAGTTATTCGAATATTTGAAAGACCTCAAAGGTAGTGTGGACGTTAAGAAGGAGGTGATACGCGAGGTGATCAGCGAGTCGCTCCGCTTCAAGAGGAAGGGTCTCGCGAAGCTTCTAGAAGACTTCCTGGTGAGTCTGGAGAGGAACGGCAACAGCGCCTCTGTTGGGAAACGGAACTCCTACAGCGCACACAGATAGTGCCCCCGACTGCACATTTCATACACTAATCTTAGTTATACAACACTATTTTTTTTAATATGCCAGGTTTTAGTTATGCTGACCGCGCTCTGACAGTCAGCGCTGACGGACATGTATCGACTTCTATCGTCTTAGATTAACTAGCTGTCAGCTATTTAATTATATTTTGAGTCAAGCTGAGTGCGCGCTGGCCGTCAGCGCTGACAGACATCGACTTGTATCGTTTTAGATTAACGTAGCTGTCAGCTATTTGATACGTTAAGGCCTGTCAGCGGTGTCGGTCAGCGCCCCGTCAGTCCCCTAAAACCAGTTTACCTGAAGCGTCTGCCTTGCGCAATATAAAAATAGATTTTATGTAAACGTTTTCATTTGAATTTGTTTCGTTTCCATTTGACGTAGATTTAGTATTATCTATCAGTGAGTTGGAAATTCATAAATTAAAAATGTTAAAACATTTTCGTACATTCCAAAATAGTTGAATTGCATGAGCTTCAATTTTAACAACGTAATTTAAATAAGCAACTGACGTTTTGGGCATTATTTGAGCTATATATAAAAAAGCAGTTTAAATGTTTAATTTACTATTTAAAAATGGACAAAACTATCATGTGTAATATCTTTACAAGTTTCACGTAAACCCTGTCCTAAAAACAACCTCCAATATTAGGCTCCTCGTACACAAGGCTTCGCGAATCTGCGATTTTTAATCTCTGAAGTCTCTTCTAGTGACTTAATACAATCTACAATAGTATCGGTTCTTATGCAAACAGCAGAGTTACCCTTGTTTACATAAAATCTGTTATTATATTGATCAGGTTGTAGTGTGAAAGTGTACTAGTGAATTTTATTAGTGGATAAATATTGTTACCTATGCAATATGTTGATAGGATATATTTTATATTGAAGCATAATTCGAATAAAGGTAAACGTATGACACCCGTGATATGAAAAATTCCCGTGTTTCCCTTTGGACTGATAAGTCGAATGGTAAAAAATCCCGTTGGGCCGATCGCGAAACACCCTCGATATTTAAGTTCTTTTTTTTTCATTTTATTGCACTTGAACAGTATTATTTTTATTTACTGACATTACATTTTCATCACGGTTGTTATGATATTGATAACTTGCTCAGGACTTTAGTTACCGCGAGTTTTTCCTACAGACACCAGGGTGTTAACCAAAGTATTTTTCGATATGAATCGCTGTAAAATCGACAAAAATGTATGAAACTGACGTTGACATTAGATAAGCCACGTGTGCTTGTCACGTGTGAAATATCGAACGTCATTGTCAGTTCCATAATTTTTTGATGTTGGCGATCAAGTTGATTTGTAGCGCATGTACCTTGGTTAACCCCCCCAGAGCGCCTATCACGAAAATATGGTTGAAAGTATCGTAACGTTATCGACAAAATTTGTATTAGGTTTATGCATCGCCCGTACCGGGCGTAAAGTCTTAGTAAATCTCATACAAATTGTGTCCATGAATAATATTTCGAAAATTTTCGTGATAGGCTCTCTACGAAAACATTTTTATCTCTCTCCACTTCTACGTAAAACATGAGATAACAATATGCTTTTTGTAGACGTGTTTCAGCAATGGAATATCAAGGTATGTGATGAGCTTTGCCAGTTCTAGAATATTCTACATCATTTTTTTCTGTACTAATTGAAATAATACATTTTGTCAACATTGTAAAATATTTTTTCTATATTAGTTTAAATTTATAGTTTTTGCACCAGTTACTGCGTTACAATAATAAAACTATGCGTCAGAGATAATCCAAAAAGACACGAGAATTTCAAAACATTTACTAATGTTTTTTTTTTCATCAAATCACCATTACAAAATTATATTGTTATCTCTGTTTATTCAATGAGAATGACAGTGATAGCAAGATGTGGCCGTCTAACACACGGTAAGAAAGAATTAGTGTTTGTCTACACTCTGAGTCCTGAGTTTACCATACGGGGCACAAATTTAGCTTTTAATTAAATTGAGGAATCTAATAAAGTGAAACTCATCTGAAGCAAGTCAGGTAGACTCGATATCATTCAGATCTCTATATTGCAAGTTTAAGATATCCGACATGTTTGATCCGGACAATTAATGCTCAATGTATTTGAGTTTTGTCATTAAAATTGTGGTAAATGGAAACAAAGCAATATGAAAGTTGTTAAATGTAAATTTCTCGGAATGGATGTTTGTAAATAGCGTTGTAAATAATAATTTTATTACAATTACCAATGAGAATAAATATATATTGTTTGTGTGCGGAAACCCGAGAGCCATCGGTCCTTTTGGAATCCATCTTTGTGTTTGTAAATTTGTAAATTATAATGTGATAATAGATGAAGTTTTCACAATTTTTGTTAATGTCGTAAATGCATTTAAATTGTACAAGATGTTTTCTGTAATGGGCCTTTTGTTCTCAGGTTGTATGGTCAATTGTAAAGTGTATATATCATTTTATAAATAAATTATAATCCTTATTGGATTTTTATCATTGTGTATTATTTACCTATTTTTTTAACGGGACGAAATCTAGACTAGGGGCCAAAACCTAGGGAACTAGGGTTTTGCGGCACATCACTAGTCAAACCCTAGTGATCTATACGCGCGTTACTGCACATCACTAACCCGCCATCTTTTCTCGGAACATTCTTCCTTCTTTTCCTTTCCATTTTATCTCAACGTCAAGATGCAGTAAAACGGTGAAAGTACTCGAAGGTACAGTCCACATTAAATAAGACACGGTTGCGTTTCGATATTCAAGAAATCGGAGAGCTGGAAATGGTTAAAATATATAACCATGTTAATGCAGCTAAACAATGCAGTAAACGCCATACTAGGAAATCCCACGGTGAAACAGGTTTTGTTAAGACCGTTTTTATAGAGTTAGCCTATATTGTCACGGACGTCTTTTTCGACGCGCGCTAAAAAAAACGTTAAGATATGCATTCCCATGTATGTGTTCAAAACGGCGGTTTTAAATCGCAACTCTTTTTTATCCCCCAGCGTTGGATTTTGAGCGCTGGTAGAACGAACCAAGGGTGATTTTACAGCGTTACTACGAACGGTAAAAAAGCGCCCGTGCGAAGGTACGCTCAATCTAATTTCCCACAGATAACTGGTTTCTACATTGGATTTATTTATTTAGAAGAATAGATTTTGCGTTAATGTAGCATTGGTTCTCGTTTGGTTACATTTTTATCAATACCGATGTTATTTCTGAAGCAAATTCGCACGTCTTTATTTTTATCGCGTCGCTTACACATGGCTGCCTATCCATTAGACTATGAATTGATTAAGTACGACATTCGTCAGAGCGCGAAAACGCAAAAACTGCGAATTGATAATTGTTAACATGCGTAAAAATACGTAATTTTTTTTTCCGTAGACACCTTTGTCACCATTATCTTTTCTCCCTTAGACATCGCCTAGATTATGGGCTGGCAACCCTCAGGATAGAATATTTATAGAAGTTAGTAATGTAGCCCTATAATGTTTGTTAATAATTAATTAATGAACCACTTTATTATAGTAAGAGACAGGATAAGTAGTACCAAAAAGTGATATAAAAAAAATCCAAACTCGTCTCCTTTCAATACCGCTCGACTTGTGCAAAGACAAATTGATGGATACGCGATTCCGTCGCTTCATCAATCAATTTTTATATTATTATAATTTTTTCATCAATTTCTATCTTATTCAAAGATGAAGTCGTAACGTTATTCGGTTATATTTAACGGAAATGTAAAATCGTGAACAAAGAAGATAAAAAACTTATAAGTGTTTCTCCGCAAGGCTTCTAGCCATTGTTACGGATGAGTTATCCCTTCAAGTGATTAATCGATTTTCTTATCTCAGGTTCACCCTGACTATCGGTTACTTGCGGCTAAAACTACGACAAGCCAATATAAAAACATCGCTCTGAAACAAAGACAAAAACAACGGATCGTTACAGTTGTCGAACGAATAAACCGCTGTATCGAAAATTAACATTAAATCTTTTAACGATATATAATAACTATTTTAGATAACTATTTTATTACAAAGGAAAATATGCATATTTAGTATACCTACTTGAAGCTACGAATAAATCCTGGAAATATTTTGATTATTGTCTCATTCGACTGGGTTTTCCTTAAGACATACTTAGTTGTAATATAAACTAAACTGTAGTTGAATATTTACATGTTACCAGCATAAGGATGATTGGCTGGTAGCCGGTAGAGAGAAAATTAAACCAATTTCTGCAGCGAATCCTTAACTATCCTGTAGCAGAGCTGTGGAATTAATTAATTCTCTTAATAGCGTTCATGAAACGTTGCTTGAAAATCTCAAGCATATATTTATTCAGGAATCAGTTATTACAACACTTTTAACTTACTATTTTAATTGCGTTAAACGATATTTATATGTAGTATGCCACTAAAGGACAACCAGAACGGAAAGTCTAATGTAATGCTACATAATTCTAAATCCTTTTTAAACTCCTAAAAAAGGGGGGAAAGGAATGGTGTTTTAACATAGAGGATGTCTGAACAGCGATATTTATTTTTTATTTTAGCGTCTTTAGTGCCTTGCTCGTTCGCTGCTATCTTTGTAGTTTAAACAAATATTCAAATGTGTAGATATATCTAAGTCATGTTTACCTTTACCGACGGCAGGTAAATAAATATTCCCATGGAATACGTAGTTCGCAAACAAAGTGTGCACACTGGGGAAACATCACATAAACTAGTTCGCCCGCAACTTCCCCAACAGTTTGTACATAACTTCCGCAGCAATTAGTTGTGTATGAACAATAATTACCATTTGCTTGCATAAACATATACATATAAATCTGATTCTTTAAAGTAAAAGGATAAAACGACTCTGCCTAACTCGCTTTTTAATATAAGTACGCGCAGGTAATACCTATGTAAAAATAATGACGTACTTAAATAAACAATATTTTATAAACAGCTCAAAAGGAAAATGGTCAAAATGAAATCGTCTGATGGAAGCCCTCAATGATTATCAATAACAAAAAACAAAGGATTTCTTCCTTATTTATTGTTTTTCCTTGAACGTAAAGCTTTCAATTCAAGCACACAATGGCAATAATTTTCTTTTGTACTTAATTATAATTATTTTTATATGATACTAAATTTTGTCGTATGAATAAACAATTACGGCTATTTTAATATCTAAACAATTATTAACTGCTATATTGTTGTATTTGGAAGTAAGGTAATTTGGTAGGTAAACAGGTTTGTTATAGTTATCGTAATGGGTACTTTGAAAATAGTCTATGGTTTCGACAGCGCGCAGGGGATCGTACTTGCAGGGTAATAGGTCTAGGTTCTAGGCTTCGAGTCTTTTTAACAACTAGTGATTCTTGCTAATATGAAGCATTAGTGCAACATATTTATTTTAGAGCGTCGGTGGCTCAGGAGTTTAGCTATTGACTTGTAAACTGCAGGTTCCGAGTTCGAATCCCACCATGTACCGATGTGTTTTTCGATTTTCATATGTACATATTAACCGGACGCTCTTAGGTGAAGGAAAACATTCTGATGCAACCTGCACATATCGGCGAAGAAATTCAAAGATATGTGTATTCCCGCAAAATACGCACTAGTCGTGGAGTTGCGGAAATTGGAGCCCATCTTGGGTCGAACCTTACCTTACGTTAGTGCAATATTACGAGTACCTACTAGTAGACGTGGCTTACTGATTCGTCTGATGACAGTGATCAGGTACTTGCTAGCAATGAGGTGAAGATATCTTAGATTACTTTCGTTTTTTGTGCAAGGCATGGCCTAAGAGAGACGCAATGCTGTCGAATTGCTTGATAGTGTTTAATGATGGAAAATGCACTAAGTACAAAGAATTCTGTTTCAATGTTTTTTTATTGAACACACACATTGTGGTATTTAAAGTGTATCGCGATTATAGGTATCTTATTTTAAATTCTGTTACAATATTTTATTTCACAATGTTTAGTAGGAACTATTTCATTCCAACGGACAGATGGCCACCGAAAGCCGACAGCGGACGGAGTCATGTCATGCAAATTTAATAATACAATACCATTATCACCAAATGCATCATCTTTATAAAACTATTCTGAATGAAATAGTTAATTTAGTTACATTCGTAAAGGTAAGAAACAATATAACATGTTTAAACGTATTTCTTATTTTATTTAAAGTATGATTCTTTGTATTCAGCGATTCGCTTTAATTAACCCAATTGTTTTATAATTATAATAACTACCCACTTTTGGCAGTACTATTTGAAAAATACAATGGTAAGATTTTTCCTCACTTCATTATAATGTAGGTACATGAAAAATGAACATTAGTTTTAAATTCTGTGAGCCTTTTTCTCCTCACGATGTTCAAACAAAAACTGCTGAATAATAAACTATTGTTTAGCATTTCTTTAGCGGCACTCTAGTTTACACCGTAAGTTTCACGTCTAGTGCTTTGAACTTTGGGTTTCAAGTATTAAACTCTATAATACCACGTTCATACGAACAACGAAATAATAATATCGAACATTATTCCATTTTATTGGACTTTTAACCTAAATCCAAAAGGTATACTTGGGATCGGAAATTATGAGCCGATACTAAGGTGAGTAACTATTGTAATTATAGTATTTCTGTAGCCATTAAGGTTATTTATTTTTTATCATTAAACACCTGATTTGTAACTATTAATAACTCTATATGATAACTGTTTCAAAAAGAGAAATAAAACGCCGCTAAACTGTAAAGAAATATTAAAACTATTTTTATTTAATTTTTCCTTGTTTTAAAGTATGCGAGTAATGCTAGCATTTCACATGATTCAAGAATATAATATGGGTATGAATGCATAATTATGTGCGCTTCACTCAGACGAGAATTCATAAACTAAAGCCCTGCTTTCACTACATATCAACATGGGTTCATTCAAAAACAAGAGCAATTAATATCTATTTTGTTTCCTGCGGTTATTTCCTCTTGGGATTGTTGCTTTACGCAGAAATGAGTATGTATTAATTAATAAACATTGTAAGATTGCTGTTTAGCATTAGTAAGAAACCTCCTAAATTGGTGTCTTGTTCGGAGGGATTCTAAAGCTGAGCGCCTGCCGCAAAATAGTTATGATTGGCCGGTGGTGAGCTGAGCAGCCTTAAATGTGCTTGCGTCCATACCAAGAAAGAGCTGAGCTAAGCGAGCCCAATTGCATAACGCAGCTGACTCATTTGACAGCTCGGACACAGCTCAGGTCCCTAACACATTTCGGCACTTTTTCACATATCTCATTTCTCTTTGTTCGTGGGGACACAAGTATGCAGTTTCGTATGAAAGTGGAAAATTGGACCGCCCAGCTCCCGCTCAGCTCTTTGCTCTTTTGTGGTGGGCGCTCACCTTAAGATTTTACAATATGTTTTCCGAGCGGGTGCTAAGAAAACGTTATTAAGAACAAAGTGTGGTAGTTGCATTAGAATAATGTAAACGATATTATTAACATCTCCTCAGAAGTCAGGGTCATGAATACTGTAACTTAATTGACTATAGTCAATTAATGAAAGGTGTTTAATTAAAATTGTGAATAAGGTTTTATGAAACGCTTCTTGAATGTTATTTAGTAAATTAATTAATTTCACGCTGCGCTGCTGCGACCAGGTTTAAGATTCTGTACGGAATATGCTTTTAATTATTTATTATGCAGCCAATTATAATTGTATTATAAAATAAAAAAGGAACAACTAAACTATTTAAATACAATAATGGAGCATACACTTTTCTTTTTTACTATGGTTTAAGTATTTTTCTTTTATCAATGTCCGCTATATTAGTAACTATCTGCGACTAACTACTTAATGTGTATACTGTAAGTTGCCGATAATTGTTGTGGGCTATCAATTCTAAACGTAAATTGGAACGTGTCCAGAGAAAATTGCATCGAATCTCTCGGGCGTTCAGCCTAAAGGATTATCTCTACCCGTCCTCATCCATTATTTTGCATTTCTGTATTTAAAATATGTTATTTAAATGACTAATAAATATACACTATTTATAAAACAGCTTTAAAATGCCACCCAAATCATGCCTTAAAATCATTATGGTTTTTTCACAAAACATACTTGTTTGACTTGTTTTTTTCTTTCTTAACGTAAAACAATGATTTTTTTTGATTAATATTTTGGTTTAATAGTTGAAAAAGCAATGTCTTCGTCTATAGAATATTATTGAGCTAGTGCAAGTTGGAATATGCATATCGTGCTTACTCCCGTCGCGGTCGGTTTTCGTTGACCATCTGCTGCGCCGGTATATTTCAAGGCATTTCTGCACAGCTGCCGGCCGTGTTTGAATTCATTCAACGAAGTGCTTCCTACAATTTATGTACGTGTCGAATATCTATCAAGTATATTTATAATACATTTCTGAAACATTATGATTTCATATTTACAAGACCACTCAATAATATGTAATTCAAATAATTTAATAATTATATCACAATACCTATTTCCAATATTATATTGTAGTTCGACCCATAATGGGCTACATTTTCCGAAACTCGACGACTAGCTCGTATTTTGCGTGACTTCACTCATATCTTAGAATTTCTTCGCCGATATGTGCAGGTTGCATCACAATGTTTTCCTTTACCGTAAGAGGGTCTGGTAAAATATGTACATATGAAAATCGAAATACACATTGGTACATGGTGGGATTCGAATTCGGGACCTGTAGTTTACGAGTCAAGAGCTAAACCCCTGAGCCAGCGACGCTCTCTATTTCCAATATACGGTTAGCCGTTCGACTGTTATTTTCTATAACAGTTGCAATCGTCGATGGAGAAATAAGACACGCGACTTCGTATAATAAAGGCCACAAGCGGCCAGTCGCGGACACAAACGCTAATTGGAAATTGGATCTTAGATTACATGGAGCGGATATTTCACTAATAACTTGTAGAATGCAATCAGCTTAAGCATAGTTTTCTTATTTCTACTGAGAATTTTCACTGAGCGTTTTTGTGATGTCGAGGAAATACGGGATGTTAATCTCTTTGAAATGGACCAACGCAAATGAATCGCTGTAAAGGAATATTAAATCGATTTCAAACACTTTTTACGTTTAATGAAAAGTTGATCGAGATTTTTAACGTTCCTAACTAAGATTATAAAAAAAACTCCTTTTTGTACGTATAACGGAATACATTTGGTGTGTTGCGTGAAATTTTACGGACAAAGTTTTTAGTTTAGCGTACATGTACACATTCAAAATGTTTTATCCAGTTCCGGGCAGGAAGCTGGCTGTTAATCTTTTGATAAGTTTGATACAGCTCAGCGCCGAGGCGAGGCACACTTTGACGTTAAAATTATAGTTCAACTAATTACTTTAAAATTGTTTTACGTTTAGATTAAATATAATTTTAACATTGGAATGCTAGCTATGCTCATAGAAAGTAAAATAAATCCTTCTTTTGATATAATCTTTCATTCGTTGTCCATCTTGACAGGTCTAACTCGTGTAATTCTTCGTGTATTTCTTTATTCCCCTATCCGCTGTATAACTGCAACAGATCGTATCATTTGCTGTACATTGATAACATTTTAGGGGAGTTGGATTGATATATTTATGAGCTTTATTATAAAGTAAATTAAGGAGATTCTATGCCTGTTCATACCTCATCTCAGGCTTGTTTGTTGTAATTATTTAGCGAATGAACTATCAGAGAGCGCGACAAAGCGCGCTGCAAGCGAATACCGTAAACAACGAGGCGTTGGCAAACTTCTAACTCAAATTTGTTCTTAGTGAACTCACACATGCACAATATAATTGCTTCATTTAATTAACTGTTCTATGAATTTCATTTTAAAACTTATGATAATAATTTTAAAAATCCTTTGAAATGTGGATAAAATTAGACTAAAACTGTTATAAAGTAGGTAAAGTGCTTGAAAAGGCCATCATAGAAGACATGAAATAACGAAGACAACATTCCTTTAATAATTTCAAATGTCATTAATAAATGATGTTGCTTGAAACTTATGGCATATGAAAAATATCTTTATTCAATTAATAAAGATATTTTTCTTAAGAAAGACGAGTTGAAACTGTGTTTCACTACATTTGTTCTTTTATATTATTCAGCTAGTTGGTACTGCATCTGTTTAGTCTGTACCATTTAGACAGTCAGATTGTTTCAAGACTATGCATACGCTCTGTGCTTAGAGCATTAACAAACTCAGAGTAACATCTTACAAACTCCAGTTACAATTTAATCAACTTTCGAAACGAGCATCGAGTAAACTTCATTTAGGTCGAGATCTTAGTTAATCGGAAATACAATACCGAGTTCGTTGTTTCAGGTAAGTAATGTGCACTTTAAGTAAGGTGGAATAGCGTATGGACTATTATATAAAAAATGAATCGTTCTTAACATCATAGTTGTCAGGATTTCCGATGTATTGATAGACAAAGATTTCTTTCAAATTCCTAACCTTTTTTTTTATTAGAGAAGAGGGCAAACGGCTGGATCAAACGACGCCCCTGGACATTTGCAAAACTCGAGGAAAACTACTTACTACTAACTGAGCCGCTCTTATTCACGTTCTCGCAAAAAAAAAAGTAAATACCAATTAATTAAGAAATAATTTCTACATAAAAATAAATTCTATTGTAAGTTCTATGGTATAAAAAAACATATCTACAAATTTTCAATGCAACAGAACAAACATGGAATCATTACACGGTGTTGTAGTCTTTGTGATTCAGGTTTAAACGGAAATTAAAGCGAAGTTAATTACGGTCGCGTTACAGCAACGCTTCAGCTGCAAGAGTGCTCAGAACACGATCGTCACTCGCATTTACTGCCATCAATGTTGTTCACACATTACATTGGGATTGTGCACCTTTAGACCCTAACTACACAAGCAATCCAGCGATTTTAGTTAAATGGCTTATGCAAAACAATTTCATATGTCTTGACTTTGTAAAACTTGTAGTTAGTAAAAATAATCTGATATTAACACGTTGAGCCCGGCGCCGAATTTGCTGTCCTTTCCGTTCAGCCGTCAGCCGGCGAGCGATACAATGTTGTATGCTATCGGATATAGGAGATTACTTTAGTACGAATGAGATAAGGAATTCTTCTTAGTCGCGCGTCAGCAAAACGAAAAATTCTAGTGCCGGGGTTCAGGGACCGGCGTCGGCCACACGGAAAGCTCGCTGCCGTCCCCCAGCATTGTCGCATTTAACCATATAGAGGCATAAACACACATTGCTTAGTTAGTAATTTGATTAAATTTTAACCAAAATCACACCATTCCAGACTAAAAAAATATTCTAAGACTCTTATGCTTTACAATTGATTAATGAAATACTATTAGCATATAAATAACATACAACTTAACTAAGTATTGTATAACTTATTTCAAATCAAGGCAAACAATTCAAGTCGGCAGCAGGTTTAAAAGAAAAGATTTGTTTTTCCTCAACGTTATTAAGTCACTTGGCAGAAACTTCTCTGAAAGGAATTCGAAAACAATTCCAAAGTTGGTTTTCTCACTTCAGGTTAATATATATTTATCTATTCTCTTGTATATTACTTGAGGCAATTTAAAACGATGAAGACGAAACATTTTTTATCATAGAAATATCCAAGCGAAAGTAATGTCGTAGTTGATATTTAATTTGATATTTTAGAAAAGGCACGAAAACAAATCGGTGAAGAATCAAGATTATTAAAATACGTAAATTGTTTTAAGGAAAATTAAACTAAAAATGACAATACTCATAATGAGTGCCTTTTGGAGGGAGAACTTTTTATTACACTTAAAATTGAACATTTATGAGGTAATCCTTTTTTATCTTTTTTATTTTTTAACGTTAAATCTGCCACAGTTATTGTTTGACACACACTAAGTATATATTCGTAGTCGTATCTTAAGCTATAATCTTTTACCTTTATTATGATACTGTTTTATGTTTTCTTGTAGAAAACTAAAGTCGTAAAGGAGAGTAAATGCTTACCCGAGGTCTCGTAACGTAACAGATTGTGTCACTATAAAATGTTTTATACTAATCTGTGGCCCAACAAAAATAAATGCAACTTCAAAATATAAAAAAGAAACGAGCGTTCCTCTACGTTACATTTCTATATTGCAAATCATTTTTTGTGCATGTTATTTCAAATTATTATTCAAGCGATACAATTTTATATACTTAGGTAAGTTAAAAAATTAAAGTTGTTGCCATAGACTATATAATTATTACATTACTGTAATATCATGTTGTAGCGAATATAATAATTAAAAATGATTCCTACAGGGAATAAATTCCGTGGTATTCAAAATAAAAACACAGTATACATGTGGCAAAGAATTTTTTATGTCCATACACAGAACTGTCACAAAAAAATGTTACAGATTACAAAAGAAAACGTAAAACTTGCGTTTGCTATCCGTTATGGACTTCGGTTTCTAGTTTTTGTTTTCTCAAACAAGTTTTGCAGATGTTTTATGGCTACAAAAGCTTTTGGTGGTTTGGTACACGTAGTTCTGGTTTTTATAAACCTTATAATACTCGTATCATTTAATTTTAAAAATATTAATACAATCAAAGCCTAAGTAACTAAGTACCCCTTATACCATGTGTTACTTCATATTTTACTCAATATTAAAGTCAATAAAATTATTTTCTTTTTAACAATATTATTACATGACCAAAACTAACACTAACTTGGTTCGTCGATTCCAATAAGGATCTCGTAAAGAAGACCGGACCGATTACTTTTTACTACCTTTTCAAGTAGCGTATATAGTTTTCCGATAATTTTAAAGAACATGTCCCACACTAACCACGTACCATCTTGATTTTCTTAATTGTTCATTCTTAGAAAAACTTTTAAGATTCCTTTACCGAGAAAAACTAGGATTTTTTTGTATAAAACTAAATTAGCAGTTCATTTTTTATGAAGTAATTTTAACGTTTATGACCAAAGTAAAGGTAGTACTTAAAGGTTAAAGGTTTTGACCCATGTACTTATTACACAAAGATATATTGGATATTGGAATTCGACTAATTTGTATGTAAGTAGTTCAGACTGTAGACAAATATAATTAACTTAATGTTTCCTACACTGGATTTGGATCTGTTCTAAAATAGCGCAGATTTTCTGAACCGCTTCTGTTAGAAATTATATATTTCATCGAGTGTTTGAGAATATCCAGCAGTATTACGAATTTCTTAGAATGTTATAGTAGTAATAATATAAGGAAAAAACAACACTGATTTCGTTAGTTTTATACTACAAGATATATAAGTTAATGAAAAAATAAAAATTGTATAATATTTTTTTCTTAAGAAGAAGTTATACAACATTGAATATTAAATATTGTTTGAATGAGTTTCTAAGTAAATATAAGAGAAATAGTTTTCTAGTAAACACCGTCCGCTAAAGTGCGGCGTCGGGTAATCCACAAGAGAACGCCGGCAACGGCGCTCTCACTCTTTGTTTTCAATTCCTTCAGCTCATTTCGACGAATGCTCAAAGGAGTATTTTTATATATAAATTCTCTATTAAATCAAAAGCCATCTATGTCATAAAGTTGCACAACTAGCGGACAATATTTTATTTGAAACTGTGGTATATTTTTTCTTTCGAAAAATTGCAAAGTATAATGAAAACAATTTCTAGCGTATTTTAGCAACTATTGTGAAGTAACAGAGAAACGATTGTAACCCGATTGAGAAAACAATAATGAGAATTGATTGTTGATTTAACGAGCAAGCACATTGAATCATTGATATTCTCTCATATAAAGTTCGAAAGCCGTATTGCTTGGTTATACAAAATGGTGTCTGTAGTGTATTGGCTATGGTCTGGTTATCTCTGGGTGTCTTGAGCTTCACGCCATGTTGATATTCGTGACAGACGTCATGCCCGGCAAGAGGCGGTGCGCGTGTTGGGTACGATTATAGTGATGTAGTGATGATTGAGATACCCAGAGACAACCAGGCCATAGCCAATAGACTACAGTGTTGAAGTTATCTATACTAATATTATAAAGAGAGAAACTTTGTATTTTTGTTTGTATTGAAATAACTCAAGATCTACTGGACCGATTTGAAAAATTCTTTCACCATTAGAAAGCTACATTATACCCGAGTAACTTAGGATATATTTTTTAAGTCCACGCGGACCAAGTCGCGCACAACAGGTAGTATTGTATAAAAATTCAATATTAACATACGAAGTTAATGTAAAATTCAAACTTTCCATTAACACAATGAAGATGAGCAACGGAAACTAATGGCGTGTTAATAATCTGAACAAGTCTTTCGTCCTATTCAG
>QDHC01000091.1:51060-72849 GCA_013186455.1 Papilio dardanus tibullus | reverse complement strand
ATAAGTGGTACGAAAACCCCACCGGGCTCGGATGCACCGCTGGTCGCTTAGCAATCAATTTGCTTTTTAAAATTAATTTTATTTTTATTTTATTCAAGAGCGTCGTTTTAATAACGAATTTGCAATTCTTAGGCTAATTAAGTAAACGCTTCAGCACGACGATGTCCATGTCTACGACATATACGAGTAACTATGCCTAAGATATTAAATTAAATCAAATATTTATCGTAAAATAAACATAAAACACAGGTAATAGCTAACAAGAAATGCTCAGTCGGATAGTATCAGTACAAAAAAGTATAAAATGAGAAATTTTCCCATGCAGATATGCAAACATTTTACGAATATGTATGCACGCGTCAGGAACAGGCTATGTGCAAATAGATGGCAGTAGTTTCATGTAGATGCAAATAATATTTATGTATTTTCAAATGTATACAAACGTGAAGCTTTCATTAGTTATTCTGAAAGCTGTAACTTAAAGTAAATATACTCCGTTACGTCTCTATGTAGTAGTTTACAAACACATGACTATATTTACATTTGTATACAAATAATTATCAAGAAATAACTTAAGGCGGCTACAGACGCTCAGTTTTAACTGCACAGTTCTACTGCGCAGTTATAAAACTGAACGTCTGTAGCCGATTTTATACATTAGATTGGGGTGCATATTTAGTGTCGATATTATATTGCTAAAAATAATGTTTAATAAATCGGTTATATTTTAGAATAGTAAACCGCATTTGGCTAGGTGAAGGAACAGCTTGCTAACAATAAGCCTCTAGCAAACGTCCAAATCTAAATTCGGTTCAATGAACTGTTGTGATGCAGTTAGGGAAACTTGCAGCTAACAGTTTTCGATAACTGTTAAAGTTTCATAAATTATTTCTATGAAATTGGTTCAATTTAATCCGTACATTTTATTGCATTCTATTTTGTTTGATGAAAAAGTCAATTAACGATACTATTAACGTTTTTTCAATAATGACGTGTAATATTTATTCGGTTGTAAGTGGATTGGGGCCAAGACCTTAACTTTAATCCTAAAATGCATCTTTTTGCCAAATGTATACATACCACGTTTCACGTTATTTTATTGAAGTCGAGTGGTATGTGTTTAAAAAAAAAATGCAAAATAAATTATGCAAGTTTTGTCGACAAATCTATTTTTTTGACATTTTTATTTGGCGGTCGACTAAGTTTATAGTTATTAGAAGCGTCTCCGTAATTTTGTAATCATTCATTCCTGGCTGCAATAAAACATCATGCATTTAAGGGTTAAAACCCTACTTAAAAACGTTAACTAAATCTATTATAGTTTAGTTAAACAGCAGTTGCAGCGTCCTCGGTAGCGTTAGTCTGATTAAATAATCTAGTTCTTTTAGAGTATTTTATTCGTAGTTACAGAAATTAATTCGAGAATAATAATTTACGGTTTTAATGTATTTCTTTCCTCGAGCGCGCCTACTTGCGCGGCTTCTCATTTATCTTAGAGCAGGCGCGTTCATTTCCGGTCCGGTCCGGTCCATTGAAAGATGCAAGCTACTTTTTTCTTAACTTTCCTCTCACGTTTCAATAAAACCAACTGCAAAAATGCACCGCCGGGAAATGCGTTTCGCTTGAAGCTATTCAGCGGAATTACTAAGTAGCCAACAAGGTTTTAAATACACTTTTTACTAGTGTTACCTAGTTTTGTATTATTTACATGGACTATATCTTACAGCTTACAGTAACATGCGCAATTAAACATCTATGACAGTCACCCTATTACTTATTGCTAACTTTACTTGCTTCTCCATAATGTGAAAAAAGGAACAAACTTCAAACAGGCCAGTAAAATAAAACATTATAGCCTTTTTTACACTAATTTGTGAAAAGGCGTATCCCTTGGAATCACACTAATCCAAGTTTTTATGTTACACATAGATAATACTTTAATATTATTATCAGAAGAAGTGCAGAGTTAATTTATAAGCACCTACATCTGTTGAGTTTGCAAATACGAGACTGTAAATAATTCGTTAACATGTAATAGGAATTTCATTGCGGTTTGGCTTAGTGCTGCACAACTTTGTGTCAGAGTTGTATAAGAGCCAACGTATTTTGTACAAAGTTGTAAACACTGCAGGTGAGCGTTTGAACCGATACATATATCAAATATAGTAGATATCATTCAGACTCTATCTTATTTCCATATTATGCGTTTAACAGTAATGATATTTTCGTGTGACAGACGTAAAATTATAGTCTTTTGTCTATCCAAAATATTTTCTTTTTATGGCTTTATTAGACCGTGGCCGTAAAAAAAGGAGAGTTACAGGAAAAAGATGGAAGGGAAAGTAAATTTGTCGTAGTAGGGTACTTATAAGTTCTTCTTTCTATACGTACCCTTCGTGGCCTATTTAAGGTAGACAAGCTAGCTAGAAGCCGATGCTTTTAACCATATTTTAGTGAAATCTAGTAAATTATAGAATCTATTATTAGGGCGTATAAATTAACGTTAGATAGTTTAAGATTCAGAGCCTCTGTAAATAGTTAAACGTGACCTGAATAAAGTAGAAAGTTTATCTTATTGGTATTCTTACTAAATACTATCTGTCGTTAACACGTCCAACTAAAATAGATATTTTACAAGAATTTTTTTCTTTACTTTTTTCGGTTTTTATTAATTAGAACTCGTCAATTCCATAAATCAAAACAAAATAAAAAGCTGCTACAAAATAAGAACTTTTTTTTTTTTATAGGAGAAGGGGGCAAACGAGCAGCGGATCAACTAAATTAATTGGTCCGACGCCCACGGACATCTGCAATGCCAGAGGAACCACAAATGTGTTGCCGGCCTTTGAGGGAGGAGTACGCTCTTAACTAAAACATGGCACATTACACTCAATTATAATTAAAAACATTAAACATTTTACAAAGATGAACCTTGTAAAAGGTAAGATAAGGTTAGACCCATGATGGGCTCCATTTTCCGCAACTCCACGACTAGCTGGCCTGTGTTACTCGGGGATGATGTGGCTTTCTAGTGGTGAAGGATTTTTTTGAGGTCGGCCTAGTGGTTCTGGAGTTATTTCAATACATACAAAAATACAAATATCTATAATAATTATTATTTTTTTTATACTCTCTTATTTAAAATCACGCGCACGCTTTCAGTAACATTCACACACAACCATATATACACGCACCCACATACACACTCCCGCTAAATTAAATGCCATGAGGACCTTAATCCCAACTCCCCCCTGTGCAATGCTACCTGAACCATGTGAAAGAGATTACGGGTAGGCTGAAAACCAGCGCGGCCCCCAGTGACAAGCTGGAGGCAGCATTAGCTGAGCCTTTCCCCTTTAATCATTAACTATGTTTTTTGTTTCTTTTCTTGTTTCTTTACTTTGATTGTTGTAATATTCTATTGTTTCTTGGTTAATAAATGGTGTTTTATTTTATTTTTATTTTATTTAATCAGGCTTTTCGCTTAAGGTTGTCTGTCGGGACCAGGTGAATAATTTTTGCTTATAGATGTTTCTCGCTTATCCAGTTCTTGCTAATCCAGGTTTGACTGTATTTCAAAGATTGTTCTATAAACATCCTTTTATGAGTCACTGGCTGGTTAATGGAACAGCTTAGGCCTTCAAATTCTATGGTCTACAAAAAAAAATCCTAAAAATAACAAAAGCTTATTTAAAGGAATACAGAACAAATAGATTAATAACAAATCACAAACGGAGGGAATTAAATACATTAAGCATAATCCTTTAATTCCTGTCAGTTAATTACACAATCAATTAGTCCACTTCACTTGTGATTGATCACAAGATTCTAATTAGATAACAATACCTAACTGTATTTTCTCAATAAGTCTACAATGTTACAGTACATAATTATATTTATCTATACTAATATTATAAAGGGAGAAACATTGTATTTTTGTATGTGCTGAAATAACTCAAGAATTACTGAGACGATTGCGAAAATTCTTTCACCATTAGAAAGCTATATTATCTCCGAATAACATTGGCTATATTTTTTTAATTCCACGCTGTCGAAGCCGCGAACAACTATTATCTAATAATTTGTAAAAACAGATGTTATGGAATCGGAGTTGTCGTAAAATGTTAACATTTTTAAGAATCTGACCTCTATTTATAGTTTAGATTGTAGTTTCCGTGAGTAGACACAATGACACTTAAATATTGAATAAGTAAGCTGTATCATATATTACAACTAATAGGTAAATAAAACAGGAAAGAGGACTAAGAGAAAATAAATAAATACTCCTGACCGCGTTTGTACAGGAGGAAACGTAGAAGAATGTAAGTAAGTATCGCGCGGAATGTGCTCGGAATAGATTGTAGTCGGCAATCAAAGGCAGTGGCACCACACAAAACCTCCTTGCTAACTATTAAACACGAAAATAGATTTAAAATACAAATAGCTGTGATAGAAGCAGTATTAGAATAAAAAATAAAGGTATTTTTTTTTATTCTAAAAGGGCTTCCTTTTGTAGTCCAATTTCTTGTAGTTTCAATTTACAACACACATCTATAAGACTTAATGTCAAGTTGTTTTGAAAAAAATATCGTTTTTTTATTACTGATATGTCACTTATATTATTGCTACTTAAGTCCTGGTTTGTTAAGGTGTTAAGTTATCTGAGCAGTGTATGAATTTAGAATATTAATATTCGACGAACACAATATTCTATTTCCGATAAACTTTGACAATGTTAAGCTAAATGAAGTTTACGGTGTGAGCTGGCCGTGACGAAAGTTCATTGAATTGAAGCTCGAGTTTATACATTGTTTGCTCAACCTCTGTCAGCAACCGGTTTTAATAATCTTATGTTTCAACTGTTTGATAATATCTCGCGCTGTTAAAATGATAAAGGTGTTTCGTTTGATATTGTGTTGTTAATAATGTACTTACATTCATCTTCGATTTTACAACTAAATTGTACAAACAAAAGGCGATCACAAATTTTGTGCGATTTTTAACCGTGGAGATAAATATAACAGTTTTAACCCCTTTAATAAAACATAAGACGTATATTATACTTCATACATACATAAGACAGACTTGAAGAGAAGATTATTTTACCTTTTACTATCATTCCGTATATATTTACGGTATTTTTAATTAACTATTATAAGGCTTCCGTGTTTCATTTGTTTTTATAGAGTTTTATAAAAGTTAATAAAAAGTTCAACGAACCCTTTACAGTGACAACTTCAGGAGCAGAAATAGAATTCCCGCGCGACTGTAACCTGATTTAAGTTATGTCGTTTACGTTTTGTTTTGCTGCAGCCAAGAGGTAATTTATTTATTCAATATGATAAGTTATATTATTTATTTATGTCTTCGTTAAACTTTATTTAGAGACTAGCTGATGCTCGCGACTTCGTCTACGCGGAATTAAAAATAGCATATGTTACTCGGGCAAATTGAAGCTTCCAAACGGTAAAAGCATTTTTGAAATCGATTTAATAATTATTGAGTTATTTTTATACATACAAAAATAAAAATCTTTCATCTTTATAATGTTTGTATAGATGAAAAAAATATTGACATGTTTTTTTTCTATTCTTTGTTTTTGTAGAAAATAAACGTATATTCATGTAAAATAGTATGTGAACTTACACTAAGTCATGAAAAAGTGATAAAAAAATACATTTATACATCATGTAAATGTATCTACGTTTACGGTAAAGTCCAAAATAACTTTGTTTTCATTGTTGGATTAAAACACAAACGCGAAGCTTAAATGATTTTTGTTTCCACATCTGCAACTTGCTGATATGACAGAAATTGTATCAAATCGTAGCATTTAATTCTATAACAAGCCTATTTATTAATATTCATTTCAAAATTTCGTTGCGTAATTTTCTAAAAGTGTGCGACGAAGTTTACTAGGAAATGTCGTTTCTTTGGTGAAAAAGATTTAAAATAAAGTATTATGTTTTAAATGGTTTTTAATGGTACTAAGAACCACACTCAGAGAATTTAAACTGATATTAAAAGTGTTAAGTGTAGTCAATCTAAATCTCTCACTATAAGACTGCTTAAGTATTTTTGACATGGACGACTTTTATTGTCTGGAAGTCCTTATATTCATTAATTTTGTTTTTAATTTCATATTAAATTAATATAGGTTTAAAGTTTAAAATGTTTAATATTTTCAAACAATACGTAGGTAAAGATCTACTGCCAGAAGGCATCTTGCCAGAATCCTGTAATTCTAATTTTCAAAGAACTTACAATGAATAGAAGGCTTGTGAGAATTATTAACGCGCCATTAGTTTCAGCTGAACGTCTTTATGTGGGAAATACATATTTTATAAGAAAATCATATCGCGTCTTGTAAAAACTTCATTTTATTACTTAAAATCTCCATTAAGGATGATTGTTACAACAAATAATCTTCAGCAAGTCATTGTCTTGATATTTTAAGAATTTCTTAACTATTTATCAAATATATTTGTAGTGTTTTATATTATTTTTCACTAATTTATATGTACAATGCATGTGTAATGCAATATTTCTCGATGTACACATAAAAACAAAATTCCCATTAAAATGATAAAATAGAGTTTTCATCTTTTCCGCAGATGTTCAGGCAACTTGACATAGTTTAAAACGAGTTTATGTTAGTAAATATAAGATAGGAACTTGTTTTCAAGTATTACTGCCCGCCTTCGAACAATCCACATGAGAATAACAATGTTTTCAATTTCTTCAGCTCATTTCGACGAATGCTCGCAGGAGTCTTTCAATTTTTCAATTTGTTTTTATATATCACGTTTATTGTGTCACTTACTTTATACTACCTTTATTTAAATATTTACCTATTTGTAATGTATTAGTGTTTAAGAAAAGATTTAGTTTTAAGTTTAAAATAAGTTTGTATATATATGACAGTTTTCTTAATAAACATTGCCAGTGAATATTGTTCTTTCTTTCTTCCCTTACATCTGTCACTATTGTATCGTATAAAATAAACTTCTCGTTTTATTGTCTGTAAATGTAGTAAAAAATTTCAAACAAAGTTCATTTGTTATTTTCTTTTATAATTAAAAAAATGACTTTGAAGTCAACATTAATTTATTACGGACCTGTTTTGCGATGACCAAGAGTTAATGGACGCAAAGATTTATTATATTTCCCACTCCGTCGTAATGTTCTCTTACTTTAGTAACATTTTGTAAAGATATATTTGAACGTTTAATATTTAAAATTAAGATTTACATTGCAAGTCTTGTCAATTAACACAAAGGAAGAACTTGTACTATTCAAGGAGAGGAACCCTTGATACTATCGCATCGTTTAAGGAAGGTAGCAGTTATCGTTGTATAAAAATAATAGCAAATTCATTGGAGGCCAACACAGCAATTGCCAGCGCTATATCATAACTTAGTTAAGATTACTTCGTTGGCAGGAATGCAACACGTCTGTATCTCGCACAGGCAATCATAACTTCATGTATGTTGGACAGTTATTGACATACACCCTCGATTTAATCAAGAATCATATACAATGACTACTAATATTCCAGTATTTAACAGTTCTAGCTTTTATTTCAATAAGTGAAATAACATTCGCATGAAATCTACTAATCCTGGGGCTACCCAAAGTATCTTTAAATTGGCGATATCGCTCATGGAATCGACAAAAATGTATGACACTGTCAATGACAGTCAATAAGTCGAACGCCATTGTCGGTTTCGTACATTTTTTATGATCGCTATCGAATCGCTTTGTAGCGCATGTACTTTGGTAATCCCCCTGTTTCATAAAAAAATAGGTGAAGGCAAACTACTGATATCGGCTTCAACACGAATATTAAGTCTTAGTTCAATTAAAGTTACTGGCACTACATACAGTCTCATCTAGGATAAATACTTTTTAAATGCGAGAACCGAGAACACAGCAACCTCGTATGTATATTAAATTTTACTTTAAATGCATGTCGCTTTAATGTGGTTTTATTAATTATAACATAAATCCATTCATAGCGACAGATTTCAATTAAGAAATGTCGGTTATAGAATTACTTCGTATGTGCGAGATGCTTTCAAAGGAATTATTTTGTACAAAGAATTGTCGTTTTAATACATGTTTAAGTAAGACTTTAAACGATTTCTTAATTAATGTTAAGCTAAAAGATCTATTTACAAAGCTGGTTTATGTAAGATTATTAAGGTGCAGGTTTCAGAGTCTTTGACATATATCTTGTTTGTAAACTACATTGAAATATTATTTAGATGCCCGTTAGAAATAATTACGCAAAATAAACTGAAGTTTCAAGACTCTAGACACCTAGACTATGTTGTTTAAAATATTAGACTTTTTTTATAAATAATTTCTTGCTACAAACTTCTCTATTAATGGCCCTTATTTTGTGTTCACTTACTGGTTTCCTTTAAACCATAACTTTCACACTTGTGGTAAAAAAAAACTATAGATTATTGGAAGTTGTTAAAACAAAGCACCATCGAAACATGGATTTTCTATCTCCCAGTAATTAAATTACTATATTACGTGCGTGCGTGTTGTGTTCGCAGAAAGCAATTATATTTCAACTATAGTCTTATAAATGCAGAGAAGAAATGTATAATTAATGAAATATTTTATCGTTTTATATTCACTTGTCGGGAATCGGTTAATCCTTTAATTAATTAAATCCATCGATTATTCTGCCAACAACAAAGCCGCGAGCTGAATTAAGCCGAATGCGAACTTTATTCTCATTTATTGTGAATGATTACTATATTATATTTGTACTATTGTATTTTATACTTATAGAAATTATTATAAACATGGGCCACGGCTTACATAAGACGGGTTAATTTTGGTGCCATGTTTAAATAAGAATTTATGCGTGAAGGAAATCGACCTGTCAAAAATCGATAGAAGAATAGGTAGGTACTCTTGTCTCTGAAACATTAGTTCCGTAAATAGTATATTTTGAAATCAGAGATTCAGATTAAAACTACACAATGTTTTTAAAAACACTCTAAAGCCACACAAACGTTCGGTTTTTTAACAGTACAGTTTTAACTGCACAGTTAAAACTGACGTACACACGTCAATTTGAAATGCACAGTCGAACTGTACAGTCCTCAGTTTTGCCTAAACAAGTCAGTTTTAACTGCTTAGTCGAACTGTACATTTAAAACTGAGCGTCTATAGCCCACTTAAGTATTTCACGATTGTTACTTAAAACCTGAACAGAATCTTTTTTTTAGGACTTTTTTTAAGAAACCCTTACTTGATACATAATGTGAAACTTAATGTGTCGTTCTTTTGAAACTCTACAAACAGCTTTACATCGTTATTTGTAAAGACTAAGACAGAATAACTCATGCCTTGTTAACATTAATTAGGTCTCTAATTACTCACTACAAATATTCTAACAAACATTTTGGATTTTATTTTCAAAAGTTGCCTCTATTTTTAAGAGAACAGTGTAAACCCATCATGTATGTGAACATAACACGAGTAAGAATAAAAAAAATATTTGGAAAATACGAATCTGTCTGTCAGCGGCTGATAAAATAACGCACAACGGTACAGTATCCGTGTTCATGTTATTCTATTTCCTTTCGTACCTTATAAAAAAAATAACTTCATTGCTATTACATTAACTTATATTTTAACTTTATTTCCAGTGTAACTCTGGTTTATGTACCAAATACATTGAAAAGATTAATTTTACATCAATCTAATATTATAGGATAGGCAAAAAAATATTATGTAAAAATAAAATAAGTATGACAGAAGAAATTTGGTGTGGTAGAAAAAAGTGAATTTCGCAAACAGTTTTAGCTCTTATTATGTAGTGTAGAGAATTTGTTTAGCTGTAAAAAGGAAATAAGGTAAAAGCAAGTGTGAAGTTTAATCCCCAATTTATTATACAAATTTTAGTTCACGTCTTCATAAAACTTTACCTAATACTCTCATAACAAAGCTTTGGTACCATATTTTTATATTTTTAGTATTAAAATCAGAAAGTTTTAAAAGTGCACTTACCAAGAATTCCTATTCCTACTTGTTATGCCCATACCACATAAGTGTACTCTTGTTCTAGTACAAGAAATCTTTTTGAGTAGATCGAGTCTATATTAAAAACTAACTAACTAGGATGACACAATGACCCGAAGTGCGTCTTGGCCTCCGACAAGAAATCTCTTCAAAACTTGGCGATCCTGCGCCATCACGACACAATCGCGGACGTAGAGCTCCCTATATTATGATAACTTTATTTATTTTGGTGGAAAAATTATAATTTAGCTTCGTTAAAGGGGGATTGTTTTAGTGAAAGGGCGCAATAGCCGGCAGCGCGGTATAAATCCACAATTTGTTTCGTCTGCCTCAGCCCCGGCCGGATGAAAGTTTCATCGTATCTGCAAGCTACAGGCGTGGAAATAAAACCGACGCTCGTAAGCTTCGCAATCAACGAAACATAAATTAAATACGTTTTTTTCGATAATTACTTATTCAAATATTGTTACGTCTTATTCGTTGTATGAATCTTTGAAATATTTTGTAAGTTACAGGGTAATAGTTATGATAAAACTTAATAATTTTCGGTATTAAAGTTATTATTAAATCATTATCGTTTACTAGTTTTTTCGTTAACATAAATATAAGTCTTAAAAGTATTTTTATTGAAACTTTATTTTGATAAATGGATTTATTAATGTTTATAAAAATAAACACCTTTGAAAAAGCAGTTAAACCAGTGAAAAAGTGCAGAAGACAATACTAATAATGAATAAGCTATACTTAATAGAATCGTAATTCACTTTGGATACAGTTTCCATTTGCTCTGTTTAAGTTAACTTTGAAATATATGCTATAAAGTGTGCAATTGCCGAGATATGCAGTACGTATATATTACTTTTCATTCTTGTATTAGATTTTACATACAGCGTCGATGGCTCAGGGGTTTAGTTCTTGACTTGTAATCTGCAGGTCCCGAGTTTGAATCACTTGTACTAACTTTGAATTTCAAATGTACATATTTACATGACGCTCTTACGGTGACGGAAAACATCGTGATGCAACCTGCACATATCGGCGAAGAAATTCAAAGATATGTGTGAAGTCGACCAACTCGCACTGGGTCAGCGTGGTCGACTATGGTCTGGGCACCCCTTAGTGAGCTCTAGTGAGCTGGTGATGATGATTAAATTTTAGTGATTTTTTCCTCGTAATATTTTTTATGACACAGGCATAATATACAACATCTTAATGATTATACAATTTTATAATATATATTTTAATTTGTTAAATATCTAATATCAATCAAGGAATGCTAAAGGGCAAGCTGCCAGAATCGTGTGCTTATAAATCTTTTGAAACGTTCAATGAATAGAAAAGGCGACTTTGTGACTTTAAGAAGCTTACTCGAAATATTTTCTATGAAAAGTACTCAAAGGAAAAAAAAGTCTCTTATAGATAATGTTTTAATTTGATAAGAACTGAATGTTAACTTTATGAGGGAAATATTATAAAAAGCAAACTAAGAGTTGATTTGTTTTTAATTAGTTATTAATAAGCTACAAACTTAATATATTTGAGGTGTACTCGTAATATAAAAGTGTAAAATTATGATTAAAAAATGTTGTTAAGTATACACTGCTCTGCTCTTAACACGGCGCTCGACTGTTATAGAGTGTACTAATTAATGTATGTGTAGGATGCGAGCAACACGAGGGGATTATGGTACACGGCGAGTGAGATATAGCGATTATGGAGTGCCTGCATTACCAACACTGATGTACGTACGTACGTGTAATTTTATGGTGTTCAAATTTTATACAAAATACTTATTGCTAATTAACAATTGATAATCTATAAAAATATTATTAACAGGAAATATTTGTATTTTTGAGCCGATTTCAAAAATCATTCACAGATAAAAAGTTACATTATCCCCGAGTAACATAGGCTATATTACTTAATATCGCGCAGACGAAGTTGCGAGCAACAGCTAGTAACTAATTATATGAAAAATGTAGTGATTAAATGTAAAAGTAATAAAAAAACGAAATTGTCTTTAAGGAATTTGAGTGTAAATAGGTTTGTGGGTAGAGAGATGTAGAAAAGCGTAGCTTAAATTACAGCCCTCTACCAGTATTCGTAGCGGCTTAAATAGAGTCCGTTATTCATAATTTTCAGTCGAATTTTACTGGTTGAATAATGATAATAAAAAGCCGAAAATTATCACTAAACTTCGGTTACTGAGTACTTAGTACATTTTCTCTCAGAATACACCAGTGATCGTAAATTTGCTCGCTAATGACAAAGGCTTCCTTTGGTCTATTCGTGGCAGTGAACAACAGAGCGTGAACTACCTTTGTGAATATTATTTGCACTTTGTATTTTGGATAATGCGCTCTTTCATGGTCTAAAATTTTACCAAAAGAATCAGGACGACCAATAAATGACCGAATACGGTTCTTTCGTACTTTTCCGCTTAGGTGTTCGAATTGTAGCTAAATTGTTTATGCATTTTCTCTTTCACGTTTTTTTGAACCACGAACTAAGTGAATAAAAGGTGTTTTTGGCGTTTGAATAAAACACTATTCAATGTTTTTGTATTTCTTTAAATCGCAAAACAAAGTAACAAACGGCGTTCGAAAACACAAACTGTCGAAAACAAGTTGGAAAATAAAACGCACTTCGTTTCGGCACCTCGTTAGTATCAGAGCGGGTCGATTGCAACTCCGACGACCAGTCGACCCACAGCTCCATGCCTCCATTCAGGCTTACGTGCAATTTACAAAATGTCAGCAACATTGTTTCAATATAATTCCGCTACTTGAATTTTAATTGCGTTAATTCGAAAAAAGAAATCTTTTTTATACGTGTATGAGTAATTAGTGTCATGTGACCCCATTACTTCACAATGTGCAGTACATCTTTATCAAGGGTTTTGGTTTGGTTGCCTTTTCAGCCTTTTTGTAGGATTCAGGGGCAGGGATAAATGTGGGATGGGATAAAGACAAAATAAGGAAACGAGGCTTATGTTACTAATAACACACAGGTATTGTCGTAATTGTAGCATTACTTATCAGGGACTATAATTTTGTACGATGTAAAAACCTGACCTTAATTGGATACGCTGGCAATTCCTGGAAAAATCATTAATAAGAAAGTTCACCTGTACAATAAAGATCAAAACATTTACCAAATAATTTCCTTCCAAATATAATATCAAATCACAAACAATAATGAAATAGTTAAGGGATATGATTGAAAGTGCAAATTGAAACATGTCGCGAGTTAATTGACTCGAGGACCGCCGGGGACGTCGCTTTGTGATGAATATTACTCAATCTTGTGACCACTCCTTGAAGCCACAATCCTCTTAAGCATATAACCTACTATGTCTTGCGTTGTTTGTTTACTATATAAGTTATCTATACTAATATTATAAAGAAGAAAACTATTTTTATATTTTTGTATGTATTGAAATAAGTCAAGAACTACTAGGTCGATTTCAAAAATTCTTCCACCATTAGAAACCTACATTATCCCCAAATAACGTAGGTTATATGTTTTAATTCTCGAATAACAGCTAGTATGTTATAAATATAATCGGTGCTTATACGTAAAATTAAAATGCAAGCATTCTATAAAAGTAGGTATCAAAACCGGACAGAGTTTGCTAATGTTTTCTTTGATAATACAAACTAAGCTAAATCTTTTATCTTTTTCTACGTTTGTTTGGAATATCATATACCTATAAATATTTTATTTAAACCTATAACGATGTTGTGGTTTATCTGTTACGTTACACTTTTTTTTTCTTAAAGATTATCTAGTATTACCTTGCTCTTAAGTTAATCTTCTTTTCATAAAAAGTATAAAGGACTGTGAAAAGTATGGTTAAAGTAATAAAATAATTTTAACAACAGTTAAAAAGGTTAGAAGACTGAAAGAGATTTAATAAGATTGTATAATTCTTTTTTATTCTATAAAATAGAGACTACAATACAGTTTTTAATAAAATAACTTACATTAAGCTGGGGTGAATGTGCAACCAGTTGTAATCGTGACATTTACCTGAACTTAAATATTATTCTAACGAGCGAATTCTACAGCAATCTCGTTAATTTTGACGCCACTTGGATTTTAAGCCACGCTTAAATTTGAGTGCTATTTGAACATTTGGCCTTAAAAACAGACTGCAAAACGAGATACCTACTTGTAATATCACAATTGTAAATTGAACTTGTAATAAACACGTTTTAGTTTATGAAAGAATTATTAATGTGGGAAGATAGATATATTAGAGAACAATTGGTACAAATTGGAGATATCCGGGGATATAGGGCGATGTAACAAATAATATCGATTAATGAGCTACCGCTCAGATCAACGTGATCCCTACTAAATAGCCTATTATCTCTCAACGCACGTTCCACGCGACTTCCAAGAAATTACTTATTACAAACTCTGAATCTGAGGATACCGGCTACTAATGTTTTATGAATTAAAAAAAATGTCTCATATGTCACTGTTTACGCTGTCCGATTGTAATTTACCTAGGTAAATCTGATTAATTTTTCAACCATTTTTTACCTGTGCAGTAAATAAAAGATTGAGGACTGGTGATTTTATAACTGGCACCTGACTAAATAAACCTGTACCAATCACCTTTACACGTTTCCGCAAATAACACGTTAATTTATGAATCGTTTGATACGCAATTGTCACGAACTTTACAGTTTTGCTTAGGCAATTTACAAACTGTCGGTGTACACAATTTTCCGGTGTCATGCACAAAAACTGTACCACTATTATGAAGAAAGATTATGGTTAATGTTATCTTTCCTGCAACATTCACTTACAAGTAATATTGTTTTATGGCTCCGTAACTAATTGGATGGTACACGGACGGAAGTTTTAGTACATAATAGAGAGAGGTCGCTCATGTCATGTGATAAAACTACTTCAAGTTAACGGTAAGGGTTATTTAGCTGGAACTCTGCTACTTGGCACATCCAAAATGTTAGATTAATATTAAAAATCTATCTTAAAAAAGCCTGTGAATTATAGTTCAATTAAATATTGTTGGTGGTTATTATATTATCTAATTCTGTCTTAGGGTTACTATGACACTATTAAAAATGTTTTGCTTAAAACAATTTTCTAGACATCATTTTCACTAAGAAATTATTAATATTTTAAATTTTGATTTATGGATGCAATAGTATAATAAATATAGAATATTATTATTATCTACAAATAGATCAATTGAAGTTACAAGTTAATTAGTGTTCAGTTTCAATATAATATTAATTAAGTCAGCTGAGTATTACAAGAAGGTTTTGTCTCGTATCTAATTTGAGGTTATAAATTGGAACATGTCCAGGGGTAATTGCATACAGCCCGTCGACTCAGCACTTTGAATATAATCCTTGCCCTGTCTTATCATATTATATGCATACTAACACTATAGGCTCCCATAATCTATACTAATATTATAAAGAGAGAAACTTTGTATTTTTGTATGTATTGAAATAGCTCGATAACTACTGGTCCGATTTCAAAAAAATCTTTCACAATTAGAAAGCTACATTATCTCCGAGTAACAAAGGCTATGTTATTTAATTCTACGCGGACGAAGTCGCGCAAAACAGCTAGTGTAATAAAGTGGTGTTACTTATACTATGTAATATTTTTGTAATAATTTAATATTTAAAATCGCGTAAGAAAATACATTAAAACGTTTATCAAATTTGATCAAAAATTATTGTAAACTTATTTCCCTTGGTACCCATAATGATATCATAAATTATTACGCTTAATAAATATTACAAAACTCGTCTAGGTTACATATGAATATAGACATATTTTAGTTACATGTGTGTGTGTGTGTGTGTGTGTGTAATATTCTCAAAAACATTACAAAAATAAAGAATAACTATTAAGCATAACTGAATATGGCCTAGTCACCTCATAGGGTAGGCGCCAAGCCCCTCGGAGAGCTGGTGAAGGTGATAACTGAAATGTACAAATATGACCAAATACAGCAAAATCGACAATTAAAATGGAACAGGAAAACTGTGAAAACAAAATTGTGGAAATAGAAAAACCGATATATTTTCCTAAACATTGTTAACAGTCGTTAAAGCTTTTAATTTCATTGTATTTTTCAATTAAAGGAATAAACGTACATAAATCGTTTGTATCTAAATGAAGCAAACAAACAATACACTTATTGGAGCGTACGCTTTTGTTCCATTTCCATATTTTAATACAAACAAAACAAAAAGTAATGGCAAATGATTTGTTATTTGACTGTTTTAAGTATTAAATAACAAAAAGTAAACTTGAAAAGTTTCGATGGAAATAATTTATTTATTTAAAAAAAAAAAACTCTAGTCTACTGGTAACTTTATTATTATTGTTAGTTTATTTTGTAAAAAAAGTAAGAGGGATGATAATATTGTCGTAGTACAGATTTTATGACGATTGAGAGTTGTCCCAAAATCTGGTCATATATTAAAAACTAGTATCAAAGTGCATACGGCTAAGGGAAATAAGATAGTAATCTGTGCCAGAAGGCATTGTGCCAGAATCTTGTAGTTATAAATCTTTCGATACGTACAATGAATGGAAAGTGAGACTGTGACGTCCATGTTGAGAGCGCACTAAACTTTATAGCCACTATCATATTTACAAGGTTCTGTAAGATCGATAGAAGTGAAAACTTTTTGATGTCCTCGAGTAAAATGATCATTAATTTTATGATCGTGTTTTTGTGTAAAAAAACAAATAAAAAGTCTATTTATGACTTTTTATGTTCTTAACCGAACATCATGATTGGAAATATTAAGAAATTAACATGGGAAGTATAATACAAACCTTGCAGTATCTTGCTGTTTCCGTTTGTTGGCTTTTGAGTAATATTTACTCGTATTTTTATCCATACTAATATTATACAGAGAGAAGACTTTGTATTTTTGATTTTTTTTATTTTTTATGTAATAAAATAACCCAAGAACTACTGGACCGTTTTCATAAATTCTTTCACCATTAGAAAGCTACATTTCCCCCGAGTAACATAGGTCATTTAATTCCACGCGGACGAAGTCGCGAGCAACGGGTAGTTTAAAATAAATATTGGTTACTTTTTATAACGAAAGTAATCATACCGTTTACTTTAATATTTGCGAATAAAACTATAATAAATTTAATTGCAAGCAGAGAGGTGGACTTGGATAACCCGTTAAGGATTGTCCGGCGGATGGAAGTGAAGTCGTAACAGACACCGCAATCGATAATTGAGCTAGCATTCAGTACGACGTGATCCTTACAAAATAGCCCATTACACTTCGAAGCACGTACACAGACTTCAAGTAATAACTTAACAGATTCACTTAAAGATTTCTATTAATAATTTGTTCAATCTAATTTTAATGTTCAGTCAATTTGTTAAAATGTTTTACACAAATTACTGAATACATAACAAGGAAATTCTAATAAATATTATAATGAATACCCATGTAGTATTTTCTTTAAGTAATCTAAATTATATTTATGTATTTTTAATGTTAATTATTAAAAAAAACATTAAAAAAATATATGTTTTAAACTAGTTAGTTAAGCTCGGTTTTATATGGTTATTGTGCGCTGTGCTTTCATAGCACAAGTTTTGTAATATATGGTCCACCCGTAGCATTCCATGTCACCATCTCGTGTATAAATCTTAATTAAAAACAAAATTTTCAACGTTAAATTCATCTTTTATCTTGCAACCTAAATATACGTCAAAGTTTACATACGTAGAGATTAAAAAATAACCCTTCTAAAGCCGGTTACAGACGTTCAGTTTTAACTGCACAGTTCGACGGATCAGTAAAAACTGACGTGTGTAGGCGAAACTGAGAACTGTACATTACGACAGTGCAGTTCGAATTTACGTGTGTACGTCAGTTTTAACTGTACACATAAAACTGTACAGTTAAAAAACTGAACGTCTGTAGCCAGCTTAATAGAAAAAACATTTAACTAGACTTCAAATCCATTAGAACATTATTTATGAAACAAAACAAAATGTAAGTTCATCATACTCCTGTTTCATATTAAGCCCGAATAATAAATAGCAAAATAAACTTGTAAACATGTAAATTGGGGTCGTCCCGAGAGAACAACCCTGTGAAATGATTGAAATCGTGTAACAGTAAATAATTTTTACATTCAACAAATGTGTGTAATTTTTTTTGTTGTTGAGAAGTTTGAATAATAGCAGAAATTTGCTAAACAGAATACAAGGGAGCTACCCAATCGCGATATCGCCGATGGAATCGACAAAAATGTATGAAACTGACAATGTCATTCGATAAGTCATTTGATTGCCACAAGTAAAATATCGAACGTCATTGTCAGTTTCTCACATATTTGACGTTCGCTATATAGTTTCGTAGCGAATGTACTTTGGGAACCCTCCATTTCATGATAATGCCAAATAGGGGGAATCGGACCAAAGCGACAACATGATCGGTACAGACCCTAACTATTAGGTTAATAGCGCTTCAAACCACAACAATTGGTGGGCAAAAACGAATTACAAGTGCATTTAGAACTACTTCAGGTTCACTCCGACCTCGGAATAAAAATAAAGCTGTCGTATAACCATAATTTTAATTTTAACATAAAACATTCCAACACTCAGAACATGAAATAAATAGAAAGCTTTTCGCAACAGTAGCCGAGAAGCAAAGACGTAAGTGGCCAGTGAATATGAGAATATATTATGTGTCGTGAGCCGTAAGGTGGGAGAGTGGAGGGGAGCATAATGAAAATATTCAGTGAAGTTGGAAGCAACCGTTCCAACGGGCAGAAAGGAAAATACAAAATGGTATCAGTTTTCTCAAGCTCGCGCCTCTTCGAAACCTTATAATCTACTCTTCAATAATACATATTATATTTAATTACATTTTACATTGTAAATAATTTTATATTGTACGTAAATATTATAATATAATGTAAAAAAACTCAGCTTGAAATAATCGCAATATTGTTCATGTAGGTAAAAGTAAAAAAAGTTACACAAAATCTATGCAAAAGATACAAGCAAATTAAAGTTCAATAAAAGGGCAAAGATTTAAAAAGCTTAAAAAAGTAAAATAAAATAATTGTAGTATAATATTGGTAATAATTCGGTTAACTATATTTTACCCGTATTTATTATTTGCATAATTATTTTTTAATGCCAAGAAAAATTATAAATGCTTTTCACGCCTTTGCGAAGAATAATAAAATACTCCCGCGTTCGCTGCGAAACGAAATAAATTTCTACTCTAAAGACTGTTACTGGTGAAATTTAATAAAGGAAACTTGAATCGATTTGGTGGAACTGAATCATTTAAGCTTTTTATAAAATACAACCAGAATGTATGGACGTAATATGGCTCACTTCTCTTCATACTTTATTGTATTACATTTTAGATCTTCCTTATATTCTATGAATAAATAGTTTAGTTTTAACGACATACTTTTATTTGCTTAGGAGTTTTTTTTAGTATATTTTTGCTCTAATGTCAAGTGGATATTTATTAAATTGTTAAACATTATTATACTTTATTTAGTTAAAACGGCTAAAAACTCACGAGTCATTTTCGGTGAACGGTACCGGTGATAGACTCCCGATGAATTCGAGACTAGTCGGTACCGTTCACCGAAAATTACACGTGAGTTTTTAACCGTTTTAACTAAATAATGGATGTTTATTTATGTTTCATAACGGCCTTTACTTTGTCTTTGCTTAGTTATTTGAGAAAGCGTATTTAAAAGTATAATTACTTTCTATCTGAATACTTTTACGTAGGTTCTTTGATTCAACAAAACGTGCAAAAATGTCTAAAGTTTGGCTTTTAACAAAATAAGCTTGGAGTTACAAGTTGCAATACCAGTTCGTGTTGTACCTCAGATGTCAGTTCAGTGTTTGTGGTCGTGATCGCAAAGGGTTCTCTGTTCTTTAAAATCGTTTGAATTTACTAGTTTAGCTTCAAACTTTTTATTTTCCAGAAACTTGCTCTCTAGTAAGCATTTTACTTGCTTAGGTATTTCTTAGGTATAGTGGGGGTTGGCTGGTAAGTTAAAATAAGATTTAAATTTAAGTTGGATATACTACTTATTTATTTTAAAATCTGTGCTATAGCACAAGGTATATATACAAGCTTCATTGACTATTTAATTCTCTAGAGACTCCTCAGAACATCGGTGGCGAATGTATAAGACTACTTTACATTTCTCTTTACAGGTATATTACCTGCGAAAAAGTTGGAAGCTATACAGAGTTTATTGGATGAAGATTATTTGTCAGTGGACGGGCCTTAAAATTTTATTACGAAATCCGAACGTTCAAATAATCGTAACTCGATTATGGCGTGTAATAACATCACGCAACAGTATTTTTTTCCCATTTATCTTAATAACTTGTTTTTATAACTCAATATCTTGGAAGATGTTACGGTAATAGATTTACACATTAATTATAACTTTTATGACGCTTTCGCTTATCAAAAATTATTATTCGACACGCTTTATACCGACATTTTCCTAGCGTTCGTTCGACCGAAGACGATTGCGAATTTAATTCGCTTAATAATGTAGAGAGGTACGAATTTAAAGGTAATAAGATGTTCCAATTATGATTTGTAAAGGGACCTTTTTATTATTAATAACGGTTTCTATAAAGGAAGACGGCAGACCTTAAGATATTTTTTTAAATAAAACTGGCTAAAATAGAAAGAAAAATATAAAAAGCATTGATTGTGTTTTGTTATTAGGTACCTACCAAAAAATTATTTCATGTACGTCTACAAAATAGATTTGAAAATGTTGCAAGCTAAACTTAAAAATAAAAAGTGAATAGTAATTGCATTACCTGTAGTACATTCGATTCGGATTCAAAGTTCCGTGGCTGCTCAAAGAGTGAGCACCGCTGAGCTGAATCGTTCAAAAATTCTGCCAGTTCCTTAGAAATGAAGAGACTTGTTCGAATTATTCACGCGCCATTAGCTCAGTTCACACTTTTGCGTGCAGCATTCTCTCTCAGACTTACGCTCACTGACTTCGGTAAGAAGGGGTTGGGAACTAAACTCGGTTAATTACACACGTCTTGTGCCTCTAGTGACTTTTAATTTAAATAAAATGGTAAAGGAAAATTATTTTTCTTGTTTTACTTTTGTGTGTGCATTTTTATCACTGAGTTCTTTTAAATCAATAAAATGTTTGGATTCTTTCTTCTTAAATGTTATCATTGGATGTTATCTATGAATCGTGGATAGCAATTTCACGATATACTAACTTTATAAATACTAGGAATTTATGACAATACTAATGAAACATACACCGTCATTTTTAACATAAATTTCCAGGTAAAAGCTATTCAAAGCGGTTAAATGTCAGTCTAAATCCTTTTATCCCTTTGATTAAGTTCATAATGATAAAGTTAAGTCTCCAAATTAGCCACGTTTCATAAAGTAACAAGGGGGAACGGAGAGTCGCGTTTAAATTAATGTTCATTTAAGTCAATCCCTCAGGTGCCATCGCATTCCGTATCGTAGCGAAATATAATTTAAACATACAAGTACACGCAAACTGTGATATTTAAATTTAGTTTGCGTTAGTTTCAATCCGAGCTAAAAGCAAAAGTTGTGAGAACGTAAATGTTGATGCAGCGAACTCTCACCTAGGCGCATTGAATTGATAATGTTGCCACATGCCGAATGTGTTGTGCATTTTAGCGAAAATTACTGA
>QDHC01000091.1:33863-44743 GCA_013186455.1 Papilio dardanus tibullus | reverse complement strand
CTTACTACCTTTAAATACTCTTGCTTCAAATGTTTATAGACGGAATATAATGCATTGTTTAATTTATTTCTACTTACAATGCACGCTGATATGGATCCTCTTGCTAACTGTAGGCGGTACTCCATTACTTGCAATGCATAAGTATGTTCCCATTTCAGATCGGGAAATTTTCGACAATTTTAAAACCTCGCCTTGGAAAGACAATACTGAAAAAAAAGTTGAACATATAAAAAATGCAGTGAAAGTATAATGGAATATTGACAATGATCCATTTTAAATTATTGGAACCTTAAAACAACAAAGGATTTTCTGAAGTAATTGTAGGTACTTATTTAAATATGTTATTATTAGTAATAACTTATTGATAAGGTTAGGACAGTGACCTATTCATGAGGTCCAGCACTAGCACAATGAGACCTAGAAGTCTATTCAACGCAGCAACTCTACTAATTACGACAAACTTTAAACAATACTGGACGCGAAACTCATCCCGGGAATAGTGGCCGCGCGGCTCATTGTGCCCTCACAAATGCGGCCACAGAGACACTAGTATTATTATACATATTCAGAAAAACAATGCCGTCCTTGCACTATTCAAATAAACTAAGACAAATGAAATATTTTTCCTGCAGCTAGCCGAGTTAAGTGAAATTTTGGGGTCAACTTCTTGTTCGAGCACAATATGGCCTGCGAGAACGGGCTTGACATTTTACAATTGAAACTCTGATGTGGCATTGTTTCTTGACTTCGTGTAACGAATAAGTCACTGTTTGTATATTTACATGTTTATTTTCAACAATGTTATGAGTCTGTCAACACAAAAATACTCGAGCTTTCAATCAAAATCATTCATCGGTCGCGTGTCGGAGTGGCGATGTTATCAGCTCGATGTGGGCCGCTTCGAGGGGAAACGGATTGCTTTTCTAGTCTAGTAATTTGTAAAACAATAAACCAATGAAATCTCTCCTAAATGCTAACAGAAAAAGAGTTTGTATTTTTACAACTACATATATTTGAATTTGAATAAATAACGTCCTTAATAACAATATTAGAGATATTGTTAGCTTCTTATTCTTAGGTAACAAAATACCTTTGTAATACAAAGCCAGGAGCTTTACAACTTGCGTGTTGATAAACGCTCTATTTATCGTTATACATTTAGCCCAAGCTTAGATCTTTTCGCTGTGGTTTACGAGACCAGTACACGATCGACAAACATGTAACGTATTGGTAAAGAATCTAGTGGTTGCGGATTTGGATATTAAAGTTACGAAAAATGTGTTAGTGCAGTTTATTCATTAGCGGTTTCGCTTGAGCCTGTTTAATTTTTAATTATTGTTCAATAATTCATTATATTAGTGCAGGTTAAATATTACAGTTGCTCACAATATTTTTAAATTTAAAAAAACAATAACTTAAACACAGTTGGGCTAGCGCCACTATACTTTCTGGTTTTTCATTGTCGGGTTCGCTCCCTCACGCATTATTAGTTTCTAAAGATCTGAAATGACTACTTTACCTTTAGTTTTCGAACCGTTTTGATCTCTCACAACGATCTCTTGGCCATCTTCTCTTTTCCACATGACCCTTGGTGGTGGTATTCCCCTCGCCTTGCATGACACCCGGGCGGTACCTCCTTCTGGCACCATGGTGTCACCCGATGTCTCCTCAGGTATGAAATCAGGTGGTATTACGACTTCTAGGAATCCCATCTGAAAAAAAAATACTATCAGAAATAATTAACGATATCGTAAGAAAGTTAATTCAGTAATTTTCCATATTCCCTAGAGTTATCTATCAATGTCCTTTGCTTTTGTAGAGGTAGTAATAAAAAAAATAACCTAATACTTGGATAGGAAGTAACTGTGCCACCTACTTCGTTGCTCTGAGTTTGCGACGAAGAGTGAATCGGTGCGATAATATTCTACATGATGCGACTAATGTGATTTATTATGGGACAAAACACAAGCAATGTCTATAATGATATTTGCAGCTTTTATCGTCACGTAGACCATGCATAATACTAACTTGACTCTTCATAGGGTCCGTGTTAATCTGGCACATGTATTGCCCGCGGTCCTCTTCCTGCACGTTCTTGATGTGCAGGTACCAGGTGAAGTGGTCGCTGTGAGACACGGACACGCGGTGGTTGTGCGTGATGACGTGCTCGTGGATGGCCTGTATCGCTTTTGTGTCCGCCTTCACCCAGCCCACCTGTCATACGAACAAAGAACGGTTATAAATATTCGGCGCTCGTAACAGTATTGTTCGCAACAAAAGCACGGAAACTATCAAGTTTTTCACTGATGAGAAAAATGTTTTATAATAAATCTTTGGTTATATTTTAACTAAAATATTTATTTAGTTTTATATACCTACGAAAATCTAATTAAATAACGATAAAAATTCTCGCAAAAAAAGTTTATGAACAACGAGTGCCCTTTGTTTTGTCACTCTCTGCAAATTCTTTTATGCATCAATTTTATTGTAATAAAACCATCCATGGTCGAAATCGATTCATTTACCTGACCTACAATACAATAAAAACGTTTATTTGAACTCAACATGCAATTATCATTTGTTTTATTTTTTTACAGTCATCAAAGTACTACAGTAATTATGTTGGTATTTACTATAGAATACTCACTCGGTAATTGCCTAAATTGACGACGATACATTTGAAGGTAGCGTCGCGCCCGATGGGAACTGTCAGGTTGGTGAGCGGCTCGCCGAACTCCGGCGCGTCAACACCTCCTATACACATTTTTATATTAAATTATACATATAAACTAGGTCTATTAGTTAGAATTAAAAACAAAAATGTTTAATGTTACACATATTTTGATCCAGAGACGATAATGTTTTCCGTTTATTTTTTTTATATTATAAAGTGGCAAACGATCACGCAGCCACCTGGATTCACTGAAATAACGAAGCGACCGCTGCCTATAGACATCTGCAATTGCAGATACGTTTCCTACCCTTAATCTACGGAGAAGGAGGCGTCTGGCAAGAGGCTAATTCCCCTAAACGTTCCCTACCTCGTCATATTCACTTCATTCCCCATCATTTACTTATAAGAAAAGGATAGGAAGGTAAAGTGGACTAAAATTAGCCTTCCAGCACCACACTCGTCGGAAGAAACATGGAATTGCTTCCATTTCACGCTCTTCCGTGTGTCGGTAAGGACTGTCATTTAATTCATATTGTTTCTTGACATGTTAGTATTAGAAGGAATGGTCAGTCGGGCTAAAGCGTTATTAAAAGACTAGTTTAATAGATACGATGTATCATAAAGGTCCATTGAAATATGTCCTATATTATTATTAAAATATTTGATATGAGTGGAATGTCAACCAAACAGTATTGACGGAATTTGTAATTTTGTATCGGATGACCAGTAAATTTGTACACAGTTTGCAACCGAATTATTTCATTATAATATAATGTACTCTTTGTAATGATCCTTCATATTAGTTACCAATAATTCGCTTTTAATAATTTTAATATTAAAAAACGGGACACGAACAAGCGATAATCCTAATACCTTTATTAACATAATTATCTCTTTGACATTTAATGAGATATTATACAGCTAATTGAGTATTATATGGAATAAAGGAAAATCCTTCAAAGGCCTTAAAGTTATATTTACTCTACCGGGAAACTGTTTTTGAAACTAACTTAGAGTCGTTTAATGTTCATTAAATGAGTCCCTTAATATAGAACTTACACTAAGTGTCTGCTTAATGTGACTTTTCACATTTTGATAATGTAAAGCTCTTTTAAGTGATGCAAGGTTTTTTTATTAAATTATAATAAAGTAAGCAAAAATAGATTTATAAAGTTCGGTAAAATATTTGTAATATTATAACAAGATCGAAACAAGACGGACACATCTGGACGTTAGTAAAGTTTTATGTAAACCTGAAAGCTCCGAACAAGTTTTGTTAGATCATTGAATTGAAAAACATCACAGTTCTTATTACTTTTCCTTCTTAATATTATTTTTAGGTGGCGCTATTTTATATGTTTAATATAAAATTAAATTAAATTAATTTTAAAAATATAAGTGTTCACAATTCAATTTCAAACTTGCCATAGATAGTCAATAATATGAATTGTAAAATAAACATTTTTTTCTTAAGATAAGAATAAACTTATTAATAAAATATATTTTTAACTCAACTTTAGCTGATAATGGCTTAATAATTCCTTACCCGTCTCCATTTAACAATAAATCGCTTTAATTTGCAAAACAATTGTTCGAATTGCGTGGCCGAAGACTGATGAGGGAGTAGGTTAGTAAGAGACATTAGTTTGTGGCTCGTATACTTGGGGGTCTTATCAGGAATGTCGCCACAAAGTTGTCGCGTCGCGCCGCCTCGCCCTGTCTTTGGTATTCACGGTGCTGTCGGCCGCAGTGCAGTTTGCACTCACTTATATACCTTGCAACAAAGTATCAACTAAAGGCGCTTTTACACTAGCTCGACTAGCCGCGCGACTTGTGACTGCAACACTTCATTGAGTAATGTAAAGCCGAGCGCCCAGCGCAAAAGAGAAATGAGCCGGACATGGTGAGCTGCCTCAAATGTGCTTGCGTCCCCATCAACAAAGAGCTGGGCTAAGCGAGCCCAACGCATAACGCAGTTGTCTCATTTGACACAGCTCGGCTCTCTAGATTATTTCGGTTCTTTTTGACACATCCCATTTCTTTTTGTTGGTGGGAACAATGCAGTTTCGTATGAAAGTGGAAAATGGGCCCGCCCAGCTCCCGCTCAGCTCTTCACTCTTTTGCGGTGGGCGCCCACCTTAACCATCATTCCTATTAGCACAGTCGTGGCTGAAGATAATTTTGCAACATTGCGATAGGAGAAGCGCAACTAGTCGCTTAGTGAAAATGAGGTTTAACAGTTTCTACTTCCTAACCGTAGCTTAACTTTAGCTGACACGAATAACTTTAGTGATGTACATTATTGATAACGTTTACGCCACGGTACAAAATGATTTTCGATAAGCTCTTATATTATTCAAGTGATGTGCTATTGTTGTGTACTACACGTAACTGATTACTTTTTAGTTATCTTTTTATTTGTGTATAGCATGACTTATTGAAAGCATTATTATATTTGTCCTTTTGTTATAGCTGGTTAAATAACAATTTCTAAGTGGCTGATATGATCCGTATTGAGTGGTTTAAAAAAGTTTACCTATATTCATATTAAGAACTAACCTGTATGGTTTGGTAATATATTTACGAAGATGAATCATTGCATTTATAGGGAATTTATTATGACTCTTAAAAAAACTCTGTTAATTATTTTTTTTGCCTCGTTAAAAATATCTAAATCGTGTGAATAATGGTAAACACAAAATATTGTACACAACCTACATTTGGAAGGAAATAATAAGTTCAATATGTTTTTAAAAGTAACCTGTTTTTTATAAAATAGCAACAGCGTTGTAGGTGGAAGACATAACATTAGAGAGCGGTCTCGCTGAAGGCAGTAAAAAGTGCCATTTTGCAACTATAGCGTCCACAATATCGTCACAGGCTGGGACGCAGTAAAATGTTTACAAAATATCCTCCTTTTGTTGAGGGTATCTCGCTAGATATTGTTTTTGTATTACCGCTTCAACCGAAATACCTTTTTCCTTTAAAGAAATTCTCGTAGAGGTGAATAATTCTAATTTAATTTTATACTAAAGCTAAATAATGCGAGACGAAATTTATTTATACTCACACATAAACAACTGTGTCGTGACCAAAGTTTTTGAAGTTTTACAAAAACCTGTTACTCGACATTTCAACTTTAATGCTGCACATAAAATTGTTTGGGAAAAGTTGAAATAAGAACCTAGTGTGACATCTTTATTTAACCAATACTTACTAAAGATGGTTGTTAAGCGAGGGTGAAGATCATCTACTTATCTAAATATTGATACGAACAATATGCTACATTCGCTAACAAAATGCAACCTATGTGGTCGTAAGTCGTTTGAGCGTTTGCATCGCTTCTGCACATGAGATGCATCCAAACATTGTAATATCAATTTACAAAACGTCTTCTAAAAAGATAAATACAATATATGTATTCATAAAATTAGTTTACGTTTCGAATTGAATTCTAACAGCTTGTTAGTTAAGGAAATAAGTCAGAAAACAATGTAATGTTTATTCTAACAGACAAAACGAAATTGGACATACAAGCAATGACAGAATAAAGTGGCTGGTAACAGTTATAAATGCAGAAAGTTATTTTAGAGATAGTTTCATTCTGCGGAAAGTAACGAAATTTCAAGCAACGTTGTCTGTAGACTTTGAATGTAATCATTGTGTTTTATATGCGTTGTTTATTTCGGTTTTACTAAAAATACAAAGTGTTATTTTTGTCTGTAAAAAATGTCAGTATGTTAAAACAAATACATTCCATGTTTCTAACAGGTTAAGGAAGATCAATTCTTATGGGTTGGAGAAGGAAATTTTAACGTGTATTGTCGAAATGTAATTATGGTATACTCGTCGGTATGTGTGGGCGTAAAAACAAATTCAATTTTGTTCAGAGTATTGGCGACGGCAATAACAATTTTCTGTTTAAAGCATACAATGTTTATCCCAATTTTACGTCCAAATTTTCAACCTCGCAATTTCAACGTGATACGTTCATAAATTCAATGAAATTACCCATCTTTCTGCGCTTCAAAGAGGCCATATATTTCCCCGTGGAGACAGCGCCTTGCAATGTCGACCATCACGGGAATGATAAATCAGTATGGTTTGCAATTCGGAACAAAAAGCTCGCTCATGAATTTCATTATTCCTCTTTTTAATTTACTTACTGACTTGCGTGAGATTAATAGCGTAAACTCGTGTTAATTAATTTATTTTCTTACGTCGTACAGAAAATTAAGGCATAAATTGTTATTCCGTACCTTCTTGGAAATAAGTTATCAACACAATAAGATAATTAGGCCTCTGGAGGTTTGACCTTTATACAAAAAATATTGCAATTAATTGTCTTTAATGAACATATCCAGACTACTTTTATTCACCGCTTTATCTATTTATTACATATGTAAGCCTCAAGAAAGATTGAATACAATTAGGATATATTTAGGTCTTAAGTAAGTCTTATAGGTATTGGTATTTAACATCAAAAACATTATTCCCCCAATATAATAAAACTGATTTATTGGTTCAATTTATACAATAATTTTGGTGTAAATATTGCACAACAATTCATGTCGTAGATATCGTACACTGATTTGCTTGTTTAATTTAAATGGAAACTAAATGAAGGTTGCAACTGGTCATTTGTCATGGGGCGGGTGCCGGCGCTGTACTGAGGCAAGTTCCGGCTGCAAGCTGCTTTTATTAATATTTCCAGCTCGAATTCACGCTTTATTAGCAAACAGCCGTCATGTGGCTGATAAATTATTAATGTGGTCGCGGCACAGCTTGCGTTTTGTTATCTACACTTTTTATGGCTACTAAAAGACATTAGACCAAAAGCTTGAACATTTGTGTAGGATATCATATTTAGAGGGTGGATATTTATAAGGATATTTCGTATAGAAAAAACATACATAATAATACTAACTGATATAATGAGCTATCTAATTATTAGACGGTATCGTTAAGTGTTACGAATTTCTGCAATGTTTAGAAATCCAGGTAAAGCTCTTCAATAGTTTAAATTAACATTAAAAAAAATCCATAAAATATAAGTATGACATGAACGTTTAGTGACAGGCAATCAATTCGTTTCACAAAGAACACGTAGGTAGTCGTAATTCTTTAAGTTATTGCGAGAGTGTAACACTAGAGTTGGATTCATCCCATTTTTCATCGTCCCGCTCCACGGGAGACAGCTCTTAAAAACGTTGAAACTTTCTTACGTTAAAACCACCGATGTTTCTTAATATCGTACCCGCGACCGTGGCGTTGGTGGCTTTGAATTATGAACGTTGCTTGCATCACTGATTTTATATTATCTCTGATTTTAATATAAAGTAGTTGGATACATTTTCAGACGGAATATTACCATAAGCAAAAAGTTTGATGAAATGTTTTGTACTTTTAACCAATCGTCATAAAACGTATTATAAAAACTGCTTAATTTTATTTATGTTTATTTTACAACAATTTATGATTCTATTTTGCAGTGAAGATGTTTTTAATTAATATTGAAACATTCGTTCAAATAAATTATGATCGAACCGCGCAATTTAACTGTAGCGTTCATTTGTAGTATTTTATCTCGAATATTGGGAAAAAAGGTCAACTCCGCAATAATCCATTCCCCATTCCTTTCCGTAGGTCATCAAGGGAGCCTTCTTAAGTCCTTTGTAATCCGACCGAAGATATATACATCACAGAAAAGTATCTCATAAGATTGTAATACGTATCGCCAATCTTTAACAAAATCTCATACGTCTGGCTAATACTTAATATTTAAGAAGGATTTATTCCCTTACGTTCCTTAAGCCGAATTCCTACTTACGCAACCTACTATTATTTTATCCGTTGCCTAGTGATGTCCCTTTACTAGATCAGTATTACTGAAGTCTTAAAGTTTCATTCATTTTTTTTTAGAATTTAAGAATAGTAGGGATGTAATTTTCTGTACAAATCATTATTATTATTATGACAATGATATATTTTCAGAAGTTCAGTTTAAAATGCAAAATTCACAGATACATAAAAATAAACTTTATACTAAATAATTTAGTTTGCTGCCTTCGAACTTTGTTAATTATTGCCGGCGTATTTTTCACAGCAAAGTTTGCGAGCTCGAACAACGAATGCAAAAATTTATGTCAAAAAAGAATCAAACATTTTAGACTTCATTAAAAATTTCGGTCGCAACTTTACGAACCGAGCGGTAACTTTTCCTTTTCATATTTTTGTAATCATCTCTACGTTTAAATCACTAACTGCAAATGATATCAAATTTTAAAACGCTCTTAATATGCACGCTTAAAACATACTAAATGGATTTAAATGACGTTTTACATTTTTCAGAATTTTGAATTACGGTTGAAATTATTACTGTGACTTGGAGTTCACTCCGTAGCTTGTGGGTATACCTTTACCGAGGAGCTATAATGTTCAACTATTGAAGATAAGAATAGTATAGGTGCAACAAACGCAATCGTGTTTTGTTTTTTAGACATTTTGCTTTACAAGATATCCGTGATATTGTTTCTACGAAATGTCGAATTAATAATTGATGAAATATGCTAAGAAGATCAAAGAAAATATTAAATCATAATCTTTTCTGACTATAAAAGTTTCTAGATTCTGTCTATCCTACGTCAAGACAATCAAAGCACTTGTAGTCTAGTTGATTTAAAACAATAGTCAGAGTAGAGGACGTGAAGGATATCAGTACTTTACTCCAACATTAAACTTTAGACGCACAATCTCAAATAAAGTAGGGGTCACGTACAAGTGAGTGATATCACGTCTACTGCTCATCAGCGGCTGCACGTGACGACTTTAGCACAAACAGATTTCGCTACACGCCCATTAAATGTAGAACCCGAATGCTACACAAACCGCCTTCATAAAGATAAGTAACGAATATAACGGGAGCTCTTATAACTCTGGCCACGTTAATAATACGCAAAAGAGCAGCCGTTACCGTAGCGCTACAAAGTTTTCTTTCTCCTAACTTTATTACACCATTAGAGATCGCGTGACGAAGAATCGCACTCCTCCTTGTAATATAATTTATTTTGACTAGTCTATTAGACAAAGCACTTATTCTTCTCTTTTGTGTTTCATTTTGTCCGCTATTCTTGTTTATTTGTATCTCTTAACTTTATGATGATCTCTGTACGTCTTAATTATGTTCAGTTTTGGGTCTATTATATTTCTTTAATGTTTATTTTTTTCGTAATATTTTTTTCATAGTTTTCCTATTTAATCGGTTGTTATTTACTATAGTTATTTTAATGTGGAAAGATTCTCTATAGAAAAAAAGAACATCGAAGGAATACTCTTTTGTTCTGAGCGAAGATATGATAGAGAAGATAAAAATCTAATTAGCTATTTCGTTTCTTGATACAAAAGCGAAAACAATGTTCGAGTGTTCCGAACAAGTAAAAGGAAATTAAAACAAAAGCAATTAGGAAGGTGCGTTTAGATAAAGTTCAGATTGAAACAGGTGATGCAAATCTGATGACTTTACCTTTACACGTTATTGCCTCATCTAAATATAGCACCTAAAGTTTTTCGTGTAAAATTTAAATATAACGTATTTAGTTAACAAAACGTATCGTACTAGTAAAGACTTCTAAAAACAGAGATGCGATTGTAAAGGATGGATAAAGATGGATAAAAGTGGCATTAATATTCAACGGTTCAAAGTCACCAAATGAAGTAAATGAGCAATAAACCGAGACGTATTCAGTAATCTTTGTACGCTATTTGTATAACTTCCGTCGGCTAATTGCCTCGATGACGGTGAAACCGGAAACTGAAAAGATTGCCTTCAAATAGCGAACGTTTCCAATTCTCCTTTTCAGACACTAATTCCTTCTATTAAGATTGACACAAACTTGTTTATCATTTCGCATATTTGATCTGTATATTTTCGATGTTATAGAAATACATTGCAGTGATATAATATTTTAATTATTTAAATATAAAGTCCTTTAGTAGAGTCTTAATATGAGAATACTTAACTAAGGAAATGGTCACATGACCATTAAATTTTTGTTCCTATACTTGATTATATTGTAAATGTCCTAAATAAATATAGAGAGATCGCATATCTCTCTTTACCTTAAAAAATACAAAAAAAAAAATAACCATTAAATTACCTAACGCGACAGTATTTGGTACACAACATGTTTTTACTACTATAGTGCGA
>QDHC01000091.1:0-33840 GCA_013186455.1 Papilio dardanus tibullus | reverse complement strand
TGGGGAAAACTTCTTCAACATGTTATACGGAACGTTGTCTCGCAGACGATTTTCTGGAGGCATGAATTAAATGTATTTTATTTGTTAAACTCTAGCACAAGTCATTTAAAAATAATAGCTATTTTGTTAATCTAACGTCGTAAGATTAAAATTAATCGTTCGAAAGAGATAAGTTCTAACGATTTAACGGCTGTATAAAAATGTTAATGTTAACTGTAAGAAAAAATTAACCGATCGTGAAAATGTTAATATTCTAATTCAAATCGTCGAGAAGAAAAACTGAAGGAATTAAACAAGGCCGCAGTGCTATTACTATCCGGCGAACGCCATATTTCTCAACCCTTTTTCCTCAGTTACCGAAGTTTTAATTAGTGCCAGAGGACATTATCCAGGCTCTTCTTACTGTCTCGCCTATTCGATCCTCTTTACTTTAATGTCTGATTTTTTCCTATAAGGTCCTTAAAGTAACACTTGATTGTACTTTATTAAATACAATTTTAATTCTTTAATATGCCTTTATTTTTTATTTTAATTACTCATTTTTAAATTCTTCAACCTCCGCTTAATGGCTAACTTAAATTAATCAGTAATTGAACAGAAAATGCAGTTTTACTACGCACATTTGAAAAGCTTTTTAACGGGCAATAACTTTACATAGTTCTGCGATCACAATCTTTGTAAAATAGCAAATAAATTACGTATTTTTAATTAGCATTCTGAAATAATTTTCAAAACAAAACGTTTAAAATCTGCTTGAGTGAGGGGTAAGAGAAGAGTGGCGAGGGGCGGGGAGCGAGGGATCACAAGTCAAGCTGAAGATGCGTCCCCGTTTCACTTAATCCCCGGCAGCGCGGGATGAATGGACATAATTTTCTGTACTTGACACTGTGTCTAGCTGTGTCATTGTGGTGCTCAACTACTTGTTTTGTACGTTTTGTGAGTGCTACGATTTTATATCCGTCTTTGATATACTTTCAATAGGATTTTTTTTAGTATTGCGTTTGGTTTATTGCAAATACGAGTGTAGTTTATTCAACTTACCACAGTAGAACTTAAAATTAATAAAATTTAATAAAGGCTTCGCGAGGAATATTTATATATTTTTTTAAACACAATTGGATTATAAAGGATGGAGAAAATGATATTTTATTTTGAGAATTGGAAGGAAACTTGCTGTAGTGACGATTTTTGTCTTACGTGCTTTGAATTCAGATGTGCTCAGAATTTTCTCAAAGACAAATAACAGTCGAGCATTCTTCGGGTATAATTGTGCCGGATATTTCAGTTGCTCCATCTCTTTTTTAATATACTATAAATTTTATTAAGCTATATAGTATAGTATACATATATTTTTGTTTATTTATTGTACGTGTACATAGTAGAAAGTAAACAGAAATAAGACCAGTTTATAGAAAATACAGTAAATTGTACTAACCTTTTAATACTCTAATGCGTTATTGCTACAATTTTATATGTATAAACTTAATATGTGGCATATTACTGTGTTCAAATTAAATATTATTTACTTGAGTCTGTGCTAAAATAATATTTTTGGTATAAAATTTAAGTGTAAAAATATTTTTCCAACATTGAAAGTGGAAGCGAATCGTATTTCGTCTTTATGGCTGTATAAGATTATAATGGCCCGCTATTGTTCTTATTCAGGGCAAATTGGCTTATGAAAGCGATTTAAATTTGCAAGAGATTCAATTTACATAACGAGCGATTTGTACCTCATAAAGATTATTAAACCTTCTGCTACTCATTTTGTTTGCACGTTTTTCTTACTTTGCAAATTAAACTCTTCATTTTAACCCTAATTTAAATCTTTTCAATCATTTAAAGAGCTCAGTGACCAAGTTTGTAATCTTTTTTAAAGTAGGGTAAGACTTCTAATATATTGATAACATTTATGAGTTTACCAATCATGAATCTCCTTTGTATATCTTTACATACATTTCTCGGCGTATCCTAAACAAAAAAATATTTTCTTTTAAACAAAAAAACATCCTTTAGGTCCTTGTTAATTATTTCTTTAACACTTTCTAAATCAATGAACCTTTTGAATTTTGTTAAAGCTCAAAAGGTTCTTGCTTTCACTTAACTGTGCAAAATTATATGAATATTTTAATTATTAACAAAATTTAACCCTTTTACGTCATTGCGAAGTCTCGAACAATTTATATGGCGATATTAACATAAAATATAATAGAATGAGGCGGTTCGTTTTGTAACAAATGTAAATAACCTCAATTAAATTAAGACAGAGACGTCGCAGCGATTCTATTTCTGCTCCTTGCAATTACAAGTTTTAATTATTGTCACTGAAACTCTGCGGTCGTTAGTGATATTGAACTAATAGCAACTATCGTACACAATAATCTTGTATAAAATAAATAATTGTACGTGTTAACATGGGTAAAACATTTTGTTTAAATATGTAACGCATGCTCACGAGCGCTTTTTCGACGCGCGTTTAAAAACCGTTGAGATAGAACATATGCATTCCATGTTCACACGGAGGCGCCTTTAAATGTCAATCTCGCAGCTTTGCATTTTTTAAATGACACCCCATATTTTTAAATGATATCACATAATTTTTTTCGTCCTAAATTGTAAGAACTCTTCTTTGATTTTTATTTATTTTTTGTAAATTGTTCATAATGATACTAAATCTTATCATTTAACATCATAAATCATAGACTATAAATCATAAATTAAATTATAATTCTCAGTTGCTTTTATGAAATATCATGACCTATAATGACTTTTGCTCCGAGTCGTTGTAACTCCAGTTTGAATAAGAATTAAAACATGGTAATAATGAAATGAAAAGTTAAGCTTCGAAGCCTTTTTTTGCGTTTCGAATTTTAGCTTTTCAAGCGAAAATAAGTTTCAAGAACGAAATTAGATGAGAATATTTAATCGAATGTTACTGAAATAGAGTTGATGAGCTTTTAAGTATAAATCATTATATTTAAACATTTAGTAAAATATATATTTTTTTAACACAAACTCTATTAATGCGGTTAGGAGAATTTTAAATTCAACTTGATTATTTTGTGTATTTCAATAATCTGTGTAAACAACTACGCAATAGCAATCTTTTACTTAAATCGTAAAAAAATACCAAAAAAAAATATTGTAAAATCATCCGTTTTATTTTTAAGAAAATAATCGTAGGCTATACAATTTCAATCTTATACTTACTCAATACCTTTCAAGTCTCTAATTATGTTCCAAGGTTAATCACAGGGTGCGGATTTTATAAAAGTTCACAAAATTCTCCCAAACATATTTAACTTTACTTGAGCCACAAAAATAACACAGTTAAGAAATACAGTGTTATTGCTTTATGTTTGTACAAACTGCATCTTACCAAAATTAATTAAATTATACGAAGAATCTATTGTCGTTAATAATTTTAGTATACTCTGCTAACTGTTAAATTCATTCAAATAGGCGGAATGTTCGCGTCATCGGGTCGCATTGAATGTAGCTTTCGACGCGTATATATGCCCATCAATAATCATTCGCGATACAATGTTCACTCTAACGGTCGACGTAAACGCTTCTCTTCTCACTCAATTACCACTCAATTGAATATTGAATCGTCGATGGCTCAGGGGTTTACATCTTGACTTGTAATCTACAGGTCCCGAGTTCGAACCCCGCCTTGTACTGATATGTTTTTCGATTTCCGAATTTCGTACATACTTGCTTGAGGCTCTTGTGAATGAAAACATCGTGATGCATGCACATAATAACAAAGAAATTAAAAGATATTTGTGAAGTCGACCAAATGGCACTGGGCCATCGTGGTTGACTAAGACATAGTCACCTCTTAGGGTAAGCTCCTCGTCCTTTGGTGGGGTCGAACAGGGAGCTTGTGAATACTGAAGTGACGTCCGGTATTTTCTATCTACATCGATCGGTTTGAATGCAAACAAGCACTAATACATTTGTAACTTTAATCTTTAGTACACGTAAAAACTAGATACTTTTAACACTACAGTAACTCTAAAACTTATTACTTAATCAATAGTTTGGGAAATACTAATATTTAAATTGGATACTTATTTTCCACCTCAAATAGATTACAAAATAACGGCCCGGTACTAATTCATATTTAACTCATAAAGAATGGGTATCAGAGTTGGCATAATTTATATTTTTAGATGTCTCAAATCAGTTCGAGGTATTTTCTATAAAAGCACAGTCTCGGCGCGATAGACAGACAACAATTATTCAAAGATTTTCATGATTCAATATGCAGCGATTCAGTTTTCGTCCGAACTAAATTTTCTAGTTTTTTCGTTATATTCGTGGAATGAATCTATTGTATTTTGCGCTTACGTTTTCTGCGGGCTCAAAGGATTGACGAATGAAGTTCTTTACACACCTCTTTCAATGCTTTGTAAAAATGGTTATATTTTTTTTACTTTCGTCTTTTGCTAGTACTATTTACTACAAATAGAAATCCAGGAAATAAGTCACACTAAATTCACGCTAAGGGACTCACTTGGTAAGCATTAAACAAATGAGTGTAGCAGTAACTAAGAAGTATAAAATAATATCGCGTTTAAAAATTGTTAAAGCATAATGGACTTAATAGCCTTACTATTTGCAATATTCCGACATTTCACAATCAAAAGGTATTCAATGCCTGAATAGATCAATACAAACACAAAGGCAATAACGGTTAATGTTGTTTATCGAAAGCGCAACTTAAATAAACCGAACATTAACTTGAATTTGAATTTCTGACGGCGGTCGTTAAATTCACTCGGACGGACGGAGCCGGCCTGTCATCGATTTACGCTAATTGAACGTAACTTTTCACGCGTGGACATCGGCTACCGATAAACATTCACGTTTCAATAGCGGTCGGGAAAAACATATTTGACGTGCTATCATTATTTATCTGTTCTCCGCTAATTTTAATTATTGTAATGACCCAATAAAACATGAAAACACAGATAAATATGTCTATGACTAAACATAGACATTTTACTAATAAAATCAGTAATTTCAAAACCTGGGGGATTACCAAAGTATCTTTCGATTGGTGATATCTCTGATAGAATCCACAAAAAAGTATGAAACTGATAATGACATTCGATAAGTCATGTTATGCTTGTCACGTGTTAGGTATAGTACGTCATAGTCAGTTCTATACATATTTGATGTTTGCTATAGAATCGCTTCGTAGCGAATGTACTTTGGGTCACCTCGAGGACTACATAATAGAAAAGAGTATTAATATTATCAAAGCGCATCGTAACCTTAACGGCTAGGAAAAAGACTGATGATAAAGAATGTGTAAACGACTATAACATTATTTAGAGTGTTATAACTGCATAATTTTCACATCACAATATATAAGAGGACTTTAGAGCCTGGCTATTTACACTGTTATTATGTTTAAAAATTTAACGACTCCGAATTCCACAAGCTCATTACAAGACGTCGTATATTTTCCGCAGCTGTCGGGTGCTACTTCTAAACGGGATTTTTGCCATCACAATGACGTAATAAGTACTAAGTTAATGCTTAAGATATTCTTGTTACCCCAAAAACACTTGTAATAAATAAAAGATGATATAAAGTTTATACTGTAAATTTATAAGAATACCAGCTGTTGTTCGCGACTTCGTCCTCCTGGAATTAATATAGCCTATGTTACTCGGGGATAATGTAGCTTTCTAATGATGAAAGAATTTTTGAAATCGGCCCAGTAGTCCTTGAATTATTTCAATACAAACAAAAATACAAAAAAAAAATACAAAGTTGTCTCTTTATAATATTAGTATAGATTATTTAAACAGTGATATATTATTTAACAAAAATAGATGTTTTCCTGAAAAAATAAAATCAAAACATGTTGGCTTCCAATGAAAATCCTTCGAATAATGAAAGGGTTTGAGAAACGTCTCGTTATCATGATAAAGGGACGAATCCCTTTCTTTTATTACTATTCGATTCGCGATTTGCCATTTGTTGTCCTTTCAACTACAATGATAGGATAATGTAAAAAACCTATGTATTTGTATTAGGCCGCTTTTAATGAGAGAGTTTCTATAAGATTTTACGGGGAACACAGGTTACTGAAGTACTAGCAAAATAAATATATAATATTGTGCTGAAATTGAATTTTAATATTAAGATTCACTAGAACTGCGTAAGTAACAACAGTTATATTTTCTAGGTCAATTACCCAATACCGAAATATCATTTAATTCTCGCTATTCATAAATTTTCTTCAATTAGGTTACTATTTATATAAAATTAAGGCTCATTAATAGAAGTTCGCTAATGTCCATAAGTCAAACGACTTTAGCTAAACAGTCTAATAGTATTATATTCTTGCTTTATTTAAGTGTAATTTAACAAAGATTTCTTAATGAATTTCATCCATTAATCGCCGCCGTCTCCCTGCGTTGGCTGAATCGAGCATTGAGTACGATTTATCTTACGGCCGCAACTTGCCGTCCGGCCGCCCTTTCAAATGCCAGCCTAATCCATTTTTTATTACATCATGATACTTTAAACTGCTGTTGTTAAATTATCTACTAATATAATGGAAATATCTACCCAAAAACCAGGGTAATCTGGGCTTCGGTGGTAAATGTTGAAGACATTGTTAACAAATGCTATGATTTAGAAGTACATCTTCATCTTGGATATATAATTAGATAATAAAAGTAAATTGTATTTTAAATATTAATATTCTATTTTCGCAAACAACACTTAACGCCTACGCTCCCATACGACCGTACGTAATGACATTAGTGCCTCTACGGCGTAGCACTCAGCTCTACGGACGTCACTCAAACAGTCCCACAATGCATTAAGCTTCAATTGTTTGTTTTTAAATTACTAAATTGATAAGCACGTGAAATTTTTCATTTAAGGTAGAAATGCACGAAGTACTACGTAGTAATCTTCTACATATTTTCATTACCATAAAAAAATATTAAATTATTTTTCGTAATAAACGGGATTCTTACCACGATTTAGCTGATTGAACTCCCGATATTTTGACACAGTTGTATGCGCCATGGTTTCGGGCTGACCATGACGCATCAATCAGCTAGATCGTGTTAAGAACCACGTTTCTTACGAACAATATGTTAGTAAAAATCACGAAAGTTTAAATTAAAAAAATATCAAATTGCATAATAATGAATACCAATTCTGAAAAAAACATTAGTGTCAAAATTATCAATAACGTTAGCAGCTTCACAGAATTAAGGCAAACTTCCATTTTTTCGATGTCTGAAGACCGAAGATATTTTGAGGCAGGGTTTTCCTTAATAGAAATATAAGTGTAAATAAGTGTTTTTGTCATTTGGCAGTTATCACCTGCCACCAGCCGGCAGCCGCCGCCTGTATGTAAGACTAAGCCGAGCTTGGGGCGCGTTATTTCATAAAGTAAATATTTATGAGGGAAAGGAGTTTTTCTCGCGCATCCTACGGTAAGCCGCCTGATCCGAAAAGACATAAACCTCTGGGGATCCAGTTCTCAGTTCACAAAGGCAACGTTTGCTACGTTTTTTTCGCAAATAAGTAAATATATTTGTATTTTTTCCACTACGTTGCTGATATTTTAATATTAAGTTTAAAAAGAGTAATGTAAAGCTTATTTTGTAAATGGAGATTTTAAAATATTAGCATTTTTTTGGGAAACTAATTTATTTTATACTAGCTGTTGGTTGCGACTTCGTCCGCGTGGAATTAAAAAATATAGCCTATGTGCCTAGGGATAATATAGCTTTCTACGAGTGAAACATTTTTTGGAATCGGCCCAGTAGATATTTCAATACATGCAAAAATACAAAGTTTTCCTCGTTGTAATATTAGTATAGATAGGTACTAATACATTCTTTTATATTTTATATGTCATCTTGCGGAAGTTTGGACGCATGTTCTCATTCTAACCCTTTCATGAATGAAGACACGTGTTCGTGTTTGTTATTTAGTTCTACGAATGAATTTTCACTGTTATATTAAAGTACCTATTTGAGGATAAAAATGTTTCTTCTAATTCTAAAAATAGCAATCGTAGAGGAAATACGATATTTTTTATTTTCATTTTCTTAAGCTACATTTATAATCAACGGTATATTTTTGTTTTTAACTTTGCAATGCTGCGCCGAGTGAATGAACGTTTGAGAGATGTAAAGAGAAAAACAGGTGAAAAAATGTAGGCTCGGGTGAGGTTTATGTTAATTTTACGTGATTTTTTTTAACTTACCGAGTCTCTAATATTGTTAGCAAACAACGACTTACGCGCAGAAGGCATGTTATAAATGAAATAATGTAAAAGTTTTTCATTATTCTTTTGTAACAAAAATATATTATATTAAATACGAATGATCTACAAAATACTGGGGCTACCCAAAGTACATTCGAACTATTTCTAAACGATTCTATAGCGAACAAGAGGCAAGCACACGACATATCGAATGTCAATGTCAGTTTCATACATTTTTGTCGATTCCATCAGCGATATCGCCGATCGAAAAGTAATTTGGGTAGCTCCTCTGATCTGTTAATTTTCGATATCTCCAAATATGTTGCTTTTAATAAAGCTGGAGATGCAACTAGATGGAGTATCGTTTCTTATTATACGATATGTTGCCTGCTCTTTGTCATCTCACCGTGTTTGCCGCTGGTGACGGCCGCGAGGGCGGTGCTAAGTAGTAGGAGATGCGCCAGCATGCTGCCCCGCGCGGCGCCGCCGTCGACCGCACATCGAGATGCAATACTTGAAGCTGCCACTGCTGGAACAAAAGCACTGCCTCAATATCTAAACTAAGGTTGTATCTAGGATATTAACGATGCCAGGCATATAAGAAGGGACTGTGCAGTTCACGAGCCGCTTGAGATTTGCCATTTTGCGGTGCTTTCATCTGGATGCTCTCTAAGTTGTGTTATTAATTATTGGAAGGGTTGATTTGATTGCGTAGTTTGTATTTTATACCAATATTGAACATATGTATGTCTTATCACTTCATTATGGAAAGCAAGAAAATATATTGATTAGACCATATGAAGTGGAAATAAATCCCATTTTACCTATCATGTTTATTCTGTTTTTTCATTTCATTTGAACTCTATTTGTCTGACATACAGACGACTTATTTTTGTTGATGTTTTGTTTTGTGTTTCAGCACAAAATTTTTGTTTTTGCCATTAAGTACTGTATAAATGATTGTCTTCTTATGGAATAAATGGCTTATTTATTTATTTGTTTAAAATATTAGTAAAACAAAAAAATTGTTAATAATACCAAAATTCTTCACACGAACATGTTGAAACTTAAATAAAAATAAACACACCGGAACTATGAAAATATAAAATAAAACAAGTGATAACGTTCGCAAGCTCGTATGAAGATTCATAATGATAATATAGCTGAACATTTTTCAGTGGCTTTTAAACAAGCCTCGAGTTCACAAGTAGGGCAGCTGCTATCGTATGCAGTGAGCCGTACATTACGATCCTAATTCACCATATCAACGAGGTAACATACTCTCTCAGCCATAATTTATTTACTAATGAATGTTTTCCGACTCTGTTATAATTCGGAATAACGTAATTATGAAATTTACACCGTCTAATTAAGGAACGTATATCGCTTTACTAAATTGGATGAAGGAGTTATAGGATTGTTTAGTTTATTTACTGTATTTGACTTAGCACAAGGTAATGGTTTCTGATGCATTTCATTGTAGTGTAACTATGTGGTATAATAGAGATTGTAAACTCAGATAAAAACTGAACTGTGGCGCAGAGATAAAGTATAAACGGACGGTTCACAATAAAGCTTAGAGGTTATGTAAAATTTATTTCTTGTCTTATTAAAATTCATCTCAGAAATTTTCAAGGACTGAATATAATAAGCGTTAATTTCAAACTCTCAAAACACCCCTTTAAAGATATAAAACAGTATCCGAGCAAAATGGAAAACAAGGATCTATCAGAGTTCGTTGCGAAATAAAACATAATTCGTCGGAGAGAACCGGGAGCGGTTTGAATAACAACTCTTTAATTGAAAGTTTAGCAATTTGCTCTTCCCTCCCAAATGGACCCGACGGCGTGCGGGCCAACTCTCATCCACCGCGCTTCAAAATTGAACGTAGGCAGATGCTCTTAATTACCGGACCAGATGCCGGCTCCCGCCCCGCCTCGGCCGAGATGAACCTACACCTCGCGCCCACCGACAATATCTTCCAGCTAAGACTTGCTTAAACGACTTTTTTAAAACCCATGCTTGCCACTGCTGCCGCTAATAGCTACTTTAAAATTAAATTAATAGAAGAATTACCCTTTTGAAACGTAGAAAAGAAATTCTTTATAGAAGTTTTGTCTATTCTTGTTATTTGTACGAATCGTAATATTAAAATCTTAAGTCATCTAACTTTTACTAATTATTCTAACCACGCCACTTTAATCCACTTTAAACAAGGGTATAATTTATTTGTTATTTCCAATAGAAATTCACAAGGACCTCACGTGCTAATTAGATTGCGGCTATAAATCTGTGCGTATCTGTGCAAATCTCACATAAATAGTACGGTACAAATCCCTTGTAATAAATACCGCAACACCTCAGCAGCAGGGCCGCGGCGACGGACCGGTCCGAATTATGTCACGTAAACATGTCACCGTTGAAATATTCACCAACATCGAATATAATTTTCCCTTACAATTCCGCTCACGTAAATCTCTTTTTACCTACTTAATTTCTTTTGCATAGGCAAGCGTCTAACCTTTTTATGATACAAACGTAGATTTTAGTTACTCCCGACGTTTCTCTTGGATATTGAGTTACGTCACACTATATAATAATAACATTAATTTCTGGAGAAATTTGATATTGGATACCTACTCGTAAATGGACAAGATAACACAGAGTGGCAAGGAATGCCAAGGAAAAGAAAGTAGTTCTCTGGTTAAATATGGTTACCATCATATTATAAAAATAGTTTAGCTAGATTTTCCGTTATTTTATAAGTACACGAATAACGTTTGTAAGTGGAGCGGTAAAACTTATTCAATATTCTCCATGGCGTAACACTAAGTACCCTTCATTTTGAGATATGAGACGTATTCAAATGTGGAGATAGCTCAATATAAAGACGTCGTTACGGAGGACACGCAGAAGGGCCGCCCTACGTGTGGTGCGACACGAGTGAATCTGACGCCCCTTTTTATTTTATCTAACTGCAAGGGCGGTCGAGTTTATATTCCTCGCCCTTCTTGATACCATTTTGATAGCGGAAGGGAACAGCTTTCAGATAAATGATTTCCAAGTGTAGTGGAAGCTGCTAAGTGATTTTAGTTTGAGATTTGCAACAATGTTTTAAAGCTCCCCAAAGCCCAGTCGTCGGTTTTAATGCACCATTGTAAGGGATGTAATGAAATGGGTTTTCGCCTGTAAGGGTCCTTAAGTGGATTAGATATTATTGCACCAGCTGGGATAAGAGTACGTTTATAGCGGTTTGTTACTCATCTCTATTTGAATAGTACGAGTGTTATTGACGACCAGTACGTTTTATACGTTTTAGAAATATATGCAATTTTGTAAAACTTTTACTATGTAATTCAAATATGTACGCGTGATATTATGCGAATGAAATGAAATGCGAATACGCTATTGCGTATAAATACATTTAAGGTATACTCGTTGAGGATAACATTTGAACATCCATAGAAATGTTTAGAATATTTTTCTATCTTATACTACAATAATATTACAAAGAGGAAAACTTTGTATTTTTATATTTTTGTATGTACTGAAATAACGCAAGAATTACAGGGCCGATTTCATAAATTATTTCACCGTTAGAAAGCTAAATTATCTCCGAGTAACATAGGCTATATTTTTAAAATTTTTAGTTAAGTTAGTTTTAATTAAACAACAGCTAGTATTTGATATAATCGTTCATTGTTCTAGGGTATCGGAAAGAAAACGACATGCATTTCATACCCAAAATTATCAAACCATCAGTTAGATTGGACAATAGCTTAAAATATTGTATATTAGAAATTCTAAACCATTTATTCTATGATTAACAATGCAATGATCAAGTTGTGAGCAGAATCGGTGCCAACAGCGAGATGTGTTAACGCTCAGTTCTAATCAAAGAGTCGTTAGCCGCGGGCTCCGCACTCGATTACGACTATTAGGGGATACAATGGGAACTATACGACACTTCCTTGAGATAAGGAGACGCTACCGAATGCCAAACGCTCAAATGTACAACTTTTTGGTGTCTTGATAAATCTTTATCTGATTAAGTAAGCGGTGAACTCTAGAAAAGACATTAAACTATCACTGATTCACAATTCTAATAATGTGATCACAAATTGTATTAATTTTCTTATAATTTATTTTTATAACAATTTATGCAAGTCAGAACCACATTTTCAACACTGCACAGACAAATCATCTGAAAATAAAATACAAACTCTCTAGTTTATACAAAAATATACCTTTTTAAAATCCCTATTTTTAAAACAAAACAAGCAAAAACTGTAGTCGAATTATTTTATACATAAGTATTCATAAAATCGTATAGTTCCAGACAATTAGAGGCGCGGACTACATTAGCAGATAGCTACATGTGTTTCGTCGTCAACAATTAATCTTCATTAATGTGCGCGCTATGTGCTCGCCGAAGTCATGAGATAACGTTGATCCATACCGCTGTTCTACACTGTTACTATTTTACTGCTTCGTTCTCATCTTGTCTGACAGTCTACAGATAAATCTTTGTGTTACACTCACCTACTTCTTCTAAGCTAAGGTACCTTTAGTAGGTGAATGTAATATTATTTTATTATTATTCACCGGTCTTATTAAGACATCACGAGAGAGTATCTTTGATGTGCTAAAATAAACATAACGTGATTGGTTTGTGATGTGGTCGTTTACATTAAACTGCTCATAAAATGATGAGCCTCATAAAAATAGATAGATGGTGCTTTATATGTATTCGAAATTCATAGACTAATAAATGTTCTTTACTAATTCTGTCATCTTAGATATGATTTATGTCGTACTATGAATCTATGGCAATCGTAACTACTACTCCAAGTGGCAATATTCTGCAGACATCTCTTGAATACGTAATACACATAATTCATGAGTAATTCACACCATGAAAATGATAAAAAAATATACCTAAATTTTCAAGAGATCTAATGAATGTGAAATTAATGCAAAGTGGTCAGGCCATAAATCCTGGGAGCTTTTGGCCAATAAAACAAAAAAATGGGTATTAGCAGTTTGATAAAACAAAAACTTTGTTCGACAAGCGTCCCGGGGGACATCCGACCGGGACGCGGGTTTATACCAAACAAAATTCAACTAACAATTTATATAATTTTAATAACTCTGTTTTGGTGTTTTGTTCCTGTTTAAAGTACTTATTAATTTAATAAAACACAATTTGAATTATATTTATTAATTTTAATACTTATAGGGAATTTTAAATTCTTTTATCAAAAAGCTACTTTGGTGAACGTGTCTTAATCAAAATAATTTGTTACGCACGTGTAGTAACTAGGCTGTTTGATAGTCATTTTACAAAACCTTATTTTTACCTAGAATGTTGTTTTTATAAAATATGACTTATAATTTAGCGAAGTTTTAATAAATGCCTTGGAGAGAAAACCAAAATTAAATTACGTAGTCAAAATAAAAAGTCGTAAAACATAACAAAGAATACCGATTGTTGGTGATCGTTAAATTCATTGCGCGTGATCAAGAAGGGTCCTAATTGAAATATATAACTTAAGAAGAGCTTAAATAACATGTCACAGCTCGGAATTTCATGGCCAAGGCACATTGTTAATGGTAGTTGTTTCTTGCGCACCATCAAAAACGATCTCCATAAAATTTTACGGTGACTACGCTCCACGAAAATTGACAAAATTATTTTATTCCTTCCCCTTCATAAACACAGCCAGTTACTGCTTACTTTACTACATAATTGTTTATGGATTCGTGTGATTATATTTTTCTTATTGTGTGCCAAATTAATGTTGAAACTATTTTTTTTAACGTATTCGGATTTACGCTTATACTAAGCGCTTAAATAAGTGACGTAAATTCAAAATTGTATAACTGTATTAGATCTCAAATCTTCATGTATTAATAAAGACTGGAGATAATTGCTGTAGGTTATTTTTAAAGATTAAACAACATGATATTATTGTTATTATCCTTCGACACAAACAAGATGGTTACGATTACGACATACTCGTATTATACCAACCATTAGTTTAACATTAAAACTATATGTAATGGTTTTGAATATTGAACAGAGGCTTTTTAGTATTTAGCAAAGAGCTTTTAAATATAATGCGTGTGGGTACTTGTTTATAATAAGTACCGCAGTATTCTAGGGCCATTTGGCCTGCTATAAACATGAATGGCGCCAAAACGTCTCTCTTATCTCGGGCATTTCTCCGAGGGGCGGAAGCGAGGCCCCAAAGGCACTGCGCTTTCTTCAAGTATGATCCTAAAGGTCCTTAAAATAAGAGCCATCGGGATCTCTTTGAGAAAGTACTACTTTCTTAGAGCAAATGGTTTGTGAAGAAGAAACTCACAACCGATTCAGATATTGATTTCTATTTAGACGATAGGATTCGTCGCTTTCAGAAAAACCTCAATCGGTTTGCTCCTGAAATCATTTTATTGCTGGGGACTCGATTAAATTTAATCTCGTATAAATACAAACAGGGAATATAGAGATTGAACGGACTTCATAAAAGTGAGTATTTTATACTTAAGAGTTTCAGAAAGTTTATTAAAAAGGAAATAGGCAGTCTATGATTCGTTCTCTTGGGGGCACACATTCATACGAGTAAACTTCATACAAAGGACAAGTCGCACAATTCGTCGCAAGTTTCACGGTGAAGTTAGTCACTCATGAATATTAAGCAACTAATGCAGTTATAATATACGCCGAGCTAAATCTTCTAGCCTTATTTAATTATTTATCTATGACAATTTGCGAACATTTTCACTTTATTATTAACATTTAAATATATCAAACTCTTATTACAAGCAAATAAGGACAGTCTATTTAAAAAACGTATCTGCAATGTAGGAAAATTGTTCAGTAAATGCGTGACCAAAGAAAATTTTGTTTTTTCAAGTTATTTGGGCCGTGTAATTTTGTTGCGTTACCCGGCGCGGATATAGGTGTAAAATTACGAAATGGGATGAGATTGTTTGTTCACAAACAGCGAGTGTCCGCTTATTAGATGGGTCTGTTGTAATAACAACATCGCCTTATTACCCTCCCGATGACACGAGCGAGGATCGAAAATTCAAATTTCAACGTAAAACGATTTGTTTCCTCGATGTGATAAAAATAAAAATGTGATTTAACAATGTGTGATTTTATACAATGCGGCCATTAAGTTTGATAATATCCATCTATATAGAGTCCAATAAAACACCCTTCACAAGCCGTAACCCTCGCACTCAATGCGCGATCTCTATACGAATATGGTAATTTCAAAACATTTTATGAATTGTAAAACATTCGGGTAATGTAAATGTCTTTATTTGTATTAAAATAACAAATTTATTATACAAACTAACTTCATTATGTTTAATACAATGTTTATTTTGTTTATTCTTTTCTACTGTAATTTAGTTTAGCACAATTTAACTGGATTTAAAATGAAGAACTAAATCTCAAAATGAGACATAGAGTAGGTGGAGTACGCCTAAATTGTATGTGCGTATCACAGAAAGTTTCTAGGCTTAGTTTTTACTGCTTGCTGGCGTATGGATCTTCTGTATCTACGAAATTTTAAAACTACAATTTTAAAACTTCCTCTCCCTAGAAGTCTCTTGTTCTTAAAGATGAATTCCGTGTAAGTACTCAAGTCTAAAGTAAAAGGCGCAAAGCCTTACCTCCTTTTTGGCTAATTTCTTAACGATTTCTTTTTACTTTGCCTAACGTTACGTTTTATACGATTTTTTTGTACTGCGTAAAATAAATACTCAGTACCTACTTAGCATAAGATAGAAAAGAAAAAAATGTAGTTCGTGTTTTTAGCAACATTTAATATTTGAATACATTTTTTTAATTTTTTGAACTATATTTCATGCCCAATTGATATTCCAGCAAATATTTATACTAGTAGAGAATTAAAAAAAGAAGGCGTACAAAAATACAGATTCTAATTCCTAAATAAATTCCGACGTTACTTATATTTTCAATGTGTAATATTCATCGGGTTGCTTCGGGCTTGTTAAAACGTATAACGAAAATTTGCTCTCGACCCCGAGGCTTATAAATATTAATATTTCCTATCTCAGCTGTTAATTACCCAGACAACTACGGATGAACCCCGCCCTGTATTCATTAGGGCAAAACTAATTAGTACAGACAAACCCGGGCAAGTTGCGACGGGCCACATTCTTTGTCAAGTATTGAATTATCTTTTGCGGTTTCTTATAGCAAAAACGTAATAATTTTCTTAAAAAAAATGTCCTTTGATAGTATTATTTTTTTTACTTTTTTCATATAAATTTCTAGAAATCAATTTGTGCTTAAACATTTTAATACCCTGAAAATAGTCACAATATCATTTTAAAACATAAAATTACAAAATAAAATTCATTAACTGACGCAAATCGAAATCTTCGAGCGTCATAGGAACGATTGCAGCGATATAAAATTAAAGCTCAGGTAATTAACGGAAATGTGGTACTTGAAAAGAGATGTTCCATTTAGATGTGCCAGCCACAGTAGTTCTTATCGGCTTCAACTAATGTACCTACGTGTACGGACAGAGCTACTGACATTTGCAAAACGTACGGCTTTACAGACATTATCTACAATTACTTTTTTCTATAAAAAAAAACTAGAATTAGGAATAGCGTGGGACTATTAAATCACGGAATTCTACAAAATATTTAGAGAACAAAATGTATTAAGACTGGGAAAGGTCAACGTCTCTTTTAGTTTAATAAAACTAAATTAACATATTGCTCGTAAGAAACGGGATTCTTACCACGATTTAGCGGATTGAGATCCCGATATTTCGGCACAGTTGCATGCGCCATGGTCACGGGCTGACTAATCAACCAGTTAAATTGTGGTAAGAATCCCGTTTCTTACGATTAATATGTTAGTAAAAATCGGGTAAGTTTAAAGTTATATAAAATTAAATTCTTCGTTTGTGTGTGTGTTATAAAGGTTGCAAGCCTGATTAAGTATTGTCACAACAGGTGCATTTACTTTTACTCCGAAAAGAAACAATAGCAAAATATCAGTCTTTCTTACTTAAAACATGTTACTTTAGCGTATTGTTCCTGAACTTACTTTTAGTAATTAATGGTAAACTTTTAATAAGTAATTTCATAGAGTAAAGGCAAGTTTGAGTTAAGTTATCTGCTATTAGGGTTAAAAGCTTTCTCCTCTTAGCAACATCTGGACGATGTTTATATTTCGAGGGTCCAAGACAACCTCTATAATGACGCAGTGTTTTGGGATTTTTTGCGGAAAACATATTTTACACAGAATGCATTTTAATACACAGAACAATTTTATCATCACATATATGATGTAACTAAAAATGTGGTAGATTTAATTACTGCACATAAAAAGAGTAACTTTTTAGCAATTAATTTTATTAAACCACCAAAAAAAATTAACGTTTTGTACTGAGTCTATCGTTAAAATTAAATACCTTTTAAAAATATATTTGACCCGTTGTTTATTGTTTAAAAAGTAAGCGATAGAATTTGAAATCAAAATTTCACAAAACACAGTTCAAATTTCAATTATGTGAATGTTTCAGTAACGATACGGGCATCAGAAAATCAAACTTAATTCGATATTCATAGAACGCATTTTAGCTCGTATCACAAACGCTTTATACGAAAATTCAAACATTTCAAACATGTCTCTATTTAATGCGAGACCTGTCGGTAGAATTTAGAATTGCAACCCTTACTTAGCAATTCTGCGAATCTCCCGGCGCATTATGTTGTTACAAAATGTGGTTCCATTTAAGTGATCGGCGTTTTGGGGCGAACATATATGTATACCAAAACGGATTTATATATATGACACAATAGGTTCTTTTTTCTGAGGTGAAACTGAAAACAAAATAAAAATAAATTTAGAAATTTATTTTTAAATAAATAAAAATAAATTTAGAAATTTATTTTTATTTTGTAGATAATGAACATTTTACCAAAATGTCAAACAAAAGTAAAGTTGCCGTCTGTTGTGTGGAGAATTAAATTCACGATTTTTACTTTATCCTCTCTTATTAAACATCACGTGTACAAAACCGTCTCTTTTACTACCATTGATTGCATTGTTTTACGTGTATAATCGAAATTAAGTATCATCATCATCATCAGCCTTTTTCTGCCCACCGTTGGATGGCCTTTCCCAATGCCTTCCATAAAATGCGGTCCTCCACCTTTTATGGAAATTCAGTTTGGTTATTATTAATCCAAAGAAATAGACTGGAAAATATTTAACTCAACCCTTTAAAGATAATGTTTATTTATTAATTCAAATGTACTGTTTGCTAACTTTAATTGCCTTTTCATGTATAATTAGAGCATGGAGGGCAGGGAATCGGATTTACGGTACAAGTGCCATGAATCTTAATTCCTTAGAGGAGACGAGATATTCATTTTGTAATTAACTAGTTCAATCAGTTTTAACATTACTTATTCTACTTTATTTAACTAGATTAAAATCATTTGCCCTCAATTAAAATTTATAATGATTGTTTAATTTATATCTGAACTTAATTGATAGAGACTATTAGCAGTAATCAAGGATGATTATTTTAAATCATAATTTTAAGCACATGACTTTCCTGCTTTCCTTACGCTAACAGCATATTTATTTCGTTCTGTTCTTTAGTTTATATTTATTCTATACTTTAGTCCTTATGTCAGTAAGCTTGTGTAAAAGCATTACATTTTATTTGATTGCTGATCAAATTGCTTCACCATTACAGTAACAACACAAAACAATAAACAGTTTATGGTGTGACGGAGACAAATTAACGAGTGCACGTGCTATGAAGTGGCGCCAAACAAAATGAGTTAACTGGCGTCATGTGAACTTTTGGTGTATTTATTCCCGGGGAAGACCCGGGCGAAGCTTAATAGCGCCTTAAGCGGTAATGTGTGGTCATAAATTAAACGATAATAAGTTGAGACAACAACGATGTCGTTAATGACTGCACGCTCAGATAGTGGCCGGCGACTAGCGCTGTATTTTAATACAGCTGGTGAAATTGCGCTTTTACAATATCTTACGGAGTTTATGAAGCTATAGCTAGTTAACTGATTACATATAAATATGTGTAAATTATGAGCTGCATTTGTTTGTACTTTGTTTATAGTTTGATCGCATTAAATAATAGTTTTATTCTGAAATTAATACTTTTTTCTAACATTGTTCGATTAAATATTATCTTTAATTCTCACCTTTCTACAAAAATACAATGTTGCTTGTTACTAAATCTATGTTTATGTGTTTGTAAAGAGTAATCTTGTCATAAATTAAGAAAATTGGAAAACATCGTGATGCAACCTGCACATATCGGCGAAAAAATTCAAAGATATATGTATATAAGATATATTCACGCAAAATACGCGCTAGTCGTGGAGTTGCGGAAAATGGATCCCATCATGGGTCGAACCTTTAACCTTTTTTTTTAAATTAAGAAACTATACTTTTAAATTAACTTATTATTGTTAAAATTGAAACAATCGTCATCGTACTGAACAAGACGCCTTTGTTTCGCAGCACATCATTTGTGAAAAGGGACAAGGGAAACCGTTACCCTAATTAGACGACAAGGATTAACCCAAGATCAATAGATTTAGAATATGATAAAACAATCCTATTTATTCGCATTGATTTCTATTGTTAAAAATATTTATTGATAACTAAATAATACTCGTAATCATTTGGGGCTTTACAGATTGTGAAAAAGATCATTTAATAGTTCTCTTTCGTATAAAAATAATAGCAGAATTCACCTCAGAACTCACAAAAATCGTATTTTAAAACCCAAAAAATATGGCATCATTAATGCTTAATGGTCACAGGCAAATACTTTCTGAAAATAAAGCTCAAAGTAATGTAATTACTAACTGCTATAGAGTATTTACTCTAGTTCTTTTCATATTTGAACATGTAGGTTTCTTTGAAGAAATCGTGTGTCCATAAGTTTTAGAAAAAAGTGCAAAAACTAAACCTAAAGCTATTTAAGGAATAATTATTATTGTACGTGGATTTGAAGCTGTAAGACCTGTCAATGGGAAAGCAAACGTAGTAATTACGCTGATAGTAAGCAGAGACCGGAATCCTTGCTTTGTTCAGTTTTGTAGCAACGCGGTAACAGCAAAGCTCGGTACGGTTTTGTTATAATTTCCACTCCAACAATATGACGATGAACTGCTCTTTGAAGTTTTTTTTATCGTCTTTGATTCTCGTTAAACTATATTTGCAAGAGCGGCCATTTTTATTTACGTCAGCTTTTGCGGATTTAGTAAGAGCTGGGTTACGAACTGATTTTTTTTACAAATCTTTATAATACACTACTGTTTTACAGTAACTATTTTTGTTGATAGTCAAAGAATTTCTTAGTTACCTACAGTATGTGGAAGTAGTTCGATCCATGATGACTCCATTTTCCGCAACAACACGACTACCGCGTATTTTGCGTGACTTCACACATATCTTTGAATACTATAATTTTAAAAGTGTTTTTTGCCCGAACTTTAAGTGACCCTATTATTTTATTTAGTCGCATTTTTATTGCAATTTACAGTGTTGTATCTATTGAGTTATATCAGTTTTTGTTAATTATTATGATTAATTTCGTGTTTTTAACTAATTCTAGATTTAGTACAGGTTACAAATGATTTGATTTCGATGAAAATCGCTTGCTTGTTTCAGTGAATAAATATTTAGGCTTGATTGGTAAGTAATTACTTAACAAACGGGGCCGGGTCGAAAGGAAGTTTCAAGACAGCCGTGAATACGGTTAGAGCCTTAATAGATGTAACTAATCCCGTCAGAACCAAAATGAATTGATTAAGGGATTTAATTTAAATTAATTAAATTAATATTGACATACCTGTATTAAGCCCTTCATCCTTATGTTCTTATTGTGACTGACAAATACTTTGAAGCAAAAGCTATTTTATTCTCATTAAAATAGGCACCTGATAATTTATTTTTATTATGTCCGTTATTTTCAGTCACATCATCTGAATTTATAGCAATTATTTGAATTGCAATTATGAAAGCTTTAATTTCCGCGTGATCATTTTTAAACTAAATCAATTTTATTTATTTTAGCACTAGCTGTCGAGCGCGACTTCGTCCGCGTGGAATTAAATAATATAGCCTATGTTACTCAAGGATAATGTAGCTTTCTAATGGTAAAAGAATTTTTGAAATCGACCCAGTATTTCAATACAAACAAAAATACAAAGTTTCTATCTTTATAATATTAGTATAGATATAGATCGATGACGTTGATCTGGACTGTGACATTTTAAATTTGAATATTTGTAAGAAAGCATTAATATCAAGGTATTTCAGTTAGATTTTTGCACATGATAAAAATAAAGTAAGTAGTTTGTGCTTAACTTTGCGTTTATTAGTCAAAAACCCTCTACATCGGTTACCTGATAGGTCAGAAATCACGAATTTCCATTTAGCACGACCTGACATACTTCTCTTGCATCGTTTGATCTCTTTCATGTGACTGAGGCGCTCCGAACACGGCTACTCCTGATATTCCTATCTATTGATGTGTCAGTAATATACGTATACATTACATACTACTCCTATATGTACACGAATAGATATATCATAATATCTACGTACCTAAAGCAACTATGCAAATTTTTAAATATTTATTAGGTTAAATGAATCCATATACTAAACATACAATCTACTTCTTATAATTATAGTTTTTATTTCAATATTGGATTCACATTAATTTGTTAAGATATTTATTTTTTCTGAATAGGAATTTATAATTCACTTATTTAAAGGTTAATTATATAAAATTTACATAAATTGCAAGCGTACAGATTACAAAAGTATAAATATTCTTATAATGTACGTGGTGACTTCGCGCACAAGTATCAAGATGTATCATTGCACTGAGATATACAATACTAGATGTGGCATGGTAAAAATTTAGCTATGTACCTACATTTATTGTAAATTAAGTATTTAGGATTGGTACTTTTTTTGTTCTTTTTGTTTTTTTTCATATTTTTAATTATTTTTTCATTATAAGTACTTTCAATATTTAAATTTGACAACCTGGTTTATAATTTGATTAGGTATAATTCGTAGTAACATTTAAAATTCCTTAATTTAAGTAACATTAAATTCTTGCTTGAATGAGAGTCTTAAAAGACGGTATTTAAACAATTTGTGTCTTGGGCTCTTAAATTAAGATAAAATTGTCTTTTAATTTATTTCAATCTTATTAGATTTCATTAAACCTTTAGTTAAAGGGATTTGAATAAAGATTGTTAAATATATTTGATTTATGTACTTATAATAATTATTAAAGATATTTTGTTGTCCTAAAGTTTCATTTATATTCGATATTAACTTGATTCCTATTCTTATTTATATAAGTAAGTTAAAAAAAATATTTGAATGCGTAACCGAATAAACAGCCTATTATAGGACGAAGAATAAATCCTTCCAAGAAATTGATATAAGCTGATTGTTTTTTTTTTATTTCATAACCTTTTTAACATTCTATGGACTCTATGAAAAAAATCCTTAGAAATGCTATACAGGAACATTACTAATTATATTTCTTTTCATGTTCGATAAGCCGGTAACGTAAAACGATTCCGACAAAAGCCGAAGGTATAAAGAAAACAAAGCAGTCTAAAAGAAAATTGGGAGGGTCAAACGAAGACATCATTGCCGTAATTTTCTTTGTTGCTTCGTACTAAGAGCTTGTTAATACAGTAAACTGAACTGAAATTGCTACTGTATTTTTATAAGCAAAATTGAGTAATATAAATGAATTGAAAAAATATAAACGTAACACAATTAATTTAATGTAATGAAATAAAAAAATATATATAAAAATGTAAGGATAATCAAAACACATAAATGATAATGCACATAGTATTTGTTATTTAAATTAATAACTTATAAATAAGCAACATTTAAATTGTGTTAAAGTTATTAAAATAAAGTTATAAACCAACTTAAAAGTCAAATAATACAAGTTTAATTAACATTAAATATTTGTATACAAATTGAACAATAGTGGAATTTGCGTTATGAACAATATGTATTTACTTACTGACCCTTATCTAAAAAGTTTTCAAATTGTTGTTAAGTATTCCATCGCTGGTTCAACACTGAAGCAATTAATTTATCTATATTATTATTAATATTTATAATTAATAAACATAGTTCGAGTAATTTTGTATTAACTTTACGGGTTGTGTTAAATGTCGCGTGCTTTACTCGACTAGAGGTCTACCTTTGTAGACGTGCGCACGGCACCGCGGGTCGAATCGCACTGAGCTCGGAGGCTCTTGACAAGACAATCTTTGGCCGTACACACTGCCCCTCGCCAGATAACAGCAACTTGTGAGCTTTCACACGGATAACGGCCGGGCAACTGAAGCTTTGTTTCCGACTTTTTTGTAACTAACACCAGTGCTAGGACCGAAATAATTGTTTAGATAACCCGTTGGACCTTTGTAAAGCTGGCTACTTTGTTTTCCTTATTGTTATTAATATATTTTTTGTAATAATAAATGAAAGATTAATTGTGATTTTGCGAAAATTATTACCTACGTCATATTTAAATTAATATAATAATTATTTTAAGATTGTAAACTAGGTGAATTTCAAGTCATTTTTTTGTATCGTTATTATTTAGATCATTAGCATTTCATCAGCATATCCTCTTAAATTGTTGCTGAAACGGTACCTAAAATCTGCAACAAAAACTAGTTAATAATTTATGATAGTAATGAAAAATGTTTCATACTTAACTCGAAGCATTGAAGTCGTTTACTAAAACTCGTTTATTTCGAGGGCATGCATAAAAACATGGCGAGTCACAAAACAAGATAACATTCGGCAAGTATTCGGCTGCGGGAATCTCATTTTCAATATGTTTTTATAACTTTCACTGAGGAAATGAGGTGGCGCTCGGGGCGCTCGGGTGCTGGGGTGCTCGGCGCCGCGCCGACATTGTCATCATAAAGTAACCGAGGCCTCTTCATAAATCCGCTCCGAATGTACCTTTATACGCATTACGCCATAACACCAAGGATTCTTTCTCGCGAAATAATACATTTAAAATCCTACAAATAGCCTGTATTAGTCTACTAATCTTTTATTTAATAGCAAACGTTGATGTTATTTTGTGGGAGCTTGGTTTCACTTAGCTAATATTGTTAGGGCTGTAAAATGATTTATAATTGAGTTATGGATTACTAATATGTTTCTGATGGTACATTATGCTAGACGGTCTTTTATCTGTGTTAATAAAAATTTCGAAGTACATTTTATTTTGAAAGAGTTTCTTGAAATTTGAATTATATTACTTTGGTGCCACAATATAGTCTATACAAAAAAACAATATTACTAAACTTTTACAGAATGTAAAATAGGTTCCAACAAATCTCATTCTGGAGAGAGCGGGAATTATAATTTATGATTTCATTTCAAACCTAAACGCAAATATTTTTTTCGAGCGTTCGTTGGCATTGCGCGAAATCTTTCTTGTTCAATTTTCGCCAGTCTCAACATAATAACCTCTTGTTGACAGTGCTGCCCCCGCACGGCCCCGAGCACTCCACAAGCAATAAGACAGTAATAAATGTTCAGATCCAAAGACAAGAATAAAAAGGAATATAATAAGTAGATATTGTGAATCGGTACTTGGGGGACTTCAATATTGCCTCTCTTCATAGATAGTATGCGATGGATTCTTGCTGATTAGTACAAGTGCTCGGTACTCACAAAACCACTAAGAAGTTGGCTTTTGTTACTTATGATAGTAAAATATGTTATTATTTTTTACCTTATTGTAAAATGGACATATAGTCATCGGTATTTTCAACCTTAAGAGTTGCTTAGAATCAAATCTATAACATTTGTTAACAAAGAGTCACATAGCATCAGTGACCCGATCCACCTGAGGGTTAAATCCTTATAAGTATAAAAATAAATACAAAAAGGGGTGAAATAACAGAAGAGATTCGTTGTTGAGTTTTGTATAATGCAGCACCTAGTTAAAAACGTAAATAGGTAATGAATAAATAATTTGAAAGCAGAGCGAAGGCAAGTTTCTCGTCAAAGCTTCATTTCGCGCAACGTGGATTATCCATATTATCCTAAAATCTGTGAACGGCAGCCGCCTGCACAGTACACTGATCGCCGCTCATATAAAATGACTTCATTTTTAGATCGCTACTTTTTAATCCTAACTTTAATTTCGAATAATTACTCCATAAGGTTTTTTCTACTGAGGCCGTTTTTATTTCAGCGCTTTATTAAAAATCTCCTTGAGAGGGAAGAGAGTTTTTTTTTCGCAATTCCACCAGCCTGTTCCCCTGAATTACTTCTCGTCGATCGTGGTCTTTATAAAGGACATCGACGTTGAAGTAAAATAACATTTAAAGAATTTAATAAGACAATAGTACAAACATTTTAAAATGTTAAAGATTTCAAAATTAATATTTTCCTCTACTCTCTGTCTATGACACTAATGAGTCCCAAATTGCTAAGCCGTGTCATATACGAAAGCAAGTTGGACGAGCAGTGTTTGTCAGACTGACTTGAAACCACCTAAAGGTAATAAAAGTGTAAATACATTGAATCGATAATTCGTATGTTCAGTTATATGCAGAACCTAGAGAAGTGTGTCGGGGCCGTACAAATTTTAAATCCGAAATAATCTCTAACTACCTCTGAGTTGCGGACGTGAGAGCTTTTATCTTTTTTTTTATAAATATAATGAGAGCGCCTGAGCGCTCGTTTCAAGCTGCAGCACGCGAGTGACTCGAGTTTGATCTCCGATGCAAGCGTTAATTAAATCTTTAATTACATTTTAACGCGTTGATACTATACTCCAACCAATAAACTTACGTAAGTACATTGATTTTTAATTCAAATGCCAAAGCATCAAAGTGACTATTCATATTGTATACTTGTTTGGTAAGTTAAAAACGTGGCCGGATTAAAGTCTTTGTTACTGAATTACAAAAGCACTCTAACGGTAGAAGAATTCTTGAAATAGGCCCATGAGTTTTACTACAATGCCCATTTTTAACAGTGTAATATTGGTGTCCCTGCATGATCATACTGAACAGAAGAAGAAACATACTCTTTCTATCCTGCACCGCATGTGCATCGGTTTGAACCTATGAAAAGTGATTCTCTTTTCACCCAGTGACTTCCATGTGCACTTAGCTTTGTAGTTTAGCAGGTTGAAACAGTACTGAATGCAATTGAAACGAAAAGCGTTAAGGTAAAATGTTTCTACGGATTTTTTGTCAGTTAATGGAAGTTCTTTGTTCGGATATTCGGACCGGACGGGCGAGTAGAACTTGAAATCGGATTAGCGATATCGGGCATAGAGCGTGATGGAATCGTCGGAGCATTATCTCCTGCAGCGCACGGCACGTTTAGACAGACTCCGCATAATCAAACTACATTATTCCATACCACTGTTATCAAATCATGTCGTTTTACGATGAATTGAACCTTAATGGCAGTAAACTTAACAATTTTAAGCCTAGATTTTTACGATTTACATTTACGACAATTTCAAAACAAATACGTACTAACTGTAGTGTAGTTCGACCCATGATGGACACCATCTTTCCGCATCTCCACGACTAGCGCATATTTTGCGTGACTTCACACATATCTTTGAATTTCTTCGCCGATATGTGCAGGTTGCATCATGATGTTTTTTTTTCACCCTAAGAGGGTCTGGTAAATAATACTTAAATAAGTACTTAAACAAAATGTCACATTTTACTAATATCCAATTTCTAACAACACTACAAAATCTAATGGATATTCAAGAAAATATTCTCCGAAATACGTTTGCAATTACCAACTTGTGAAGGCAGTAGCCGTTATAAGGTTAAGACTGTCTGAACTACAAGATAATGGGGAGGTAAGCGCTAGAGTGCCCCGGGTTTATCCTGACATTGAAATGTTTAGAAGCAATGCTATTGACGTTAGACTCAGGGCTGTATACATGTTATGTTGAACTAAATAGGTAAGGTTATTTCGTTAATAATGTAACATAGACTTTAAGTAAACAAATACAATTTCAATTAGTAAAAACAATAGTTATTCTACGTAACTAAGGTTTTATCTGATTACTTGAGTGAATGTTTTTTTGAAACCTAATACAAACACAACATAAAACATGTTGAAAACAATAAAAATAATATTGAATTGAGTTTTTTGCATTAGTCTATTATATCGCTTTTAATTAAATTCTGAAAATATTAATATTCACCCGCGCGAAGAATAAAAAAGAGCCGCGGAAGCAATTATATTAAAGCGCTGAAAATTTGATCAGAGGGTGACAAAACACTTCTTTATTTGTTAAAAAATCATCTTAGTATTTTACGATACTGTAGAGTTCGACTACCCAGTTAAAACTGACGTGTGTAGGCAAAACTGAGAACTTTATAGTTTGACTGAGCAGTTCAAACTGACGCGTGTACATCAGTTTTGACTGCACAGATAAAACTGTACAGTTAAAAAACTGAACGTCTGTAGCCGGTTTTACATTGAAAAAGCGCGAATATCTTTTTTATTTCAATTTCAAAGAAGAAACAATTGATTCAAACCAACTTTGATAGATTATATATTACCGTAAATAGGCCCTTAGTATTATATCATCGAGTCCGCTGTTGATCAAAATAATTGTGAACTCGAAATTGTGAGTACGGAAGCAAACTTTGGAGAAGGAAAACTTGTTGGCAGTATGTATTTAAACTTAATTAATACTAATAGTAATAGAGTTTAGTATTGTATACAATATGTTGTACAGGGTATGCCCTGTAGCGAAATTCTAGCTTTATTAAATAGTAGATTGAGCCTAGTTAGTGTTTGTTTCCACTGCCGAAACTCTCGTTTTATTCATTCTTGTTATTATTTTTGAACATGTTACAATACATTTATTAAACTATACTAATATAATAAAAAAAGTATTTATTTTTAAGTCTCGAAATAAAAGTTACTGGGATGATATCAAAAACTAATAAAAAAAACAATAATCACACGAAGTCGCGAGCAAAATCTACTGTTTTATAAAAATCAGTATGAACCATTGTTTTCAACTCTAATCAATAATGGTTTAGGTATAACTAACACGCTCGTCAGAAGTTCGTAGTCAATCAATAAGACGTGCAATCAGATACAGGATGTTCCTGTACAAAAGGATAGGAAAAAGAACAATAATTAAATTAAGCCCGGCAATGCACAAGGATGCTGAAGGTCATCCGACTAAGATTGATGACGTCACTTTCTTCTTGATTTAACCATTAGTACTTGGCGTAGATTAAAAATATTTAGATTTATTGAAGCCGATTTGTTCGTAATTTATTCCTTTGTTCTCAAAATAGTCTATAAAAGTTTATTGAAATTAAAACATATATAACCATTTATGGTCGTATAGAAATAGAAATATTTTGTTTATCTCAACTTAATATTATAAAGAGCAAAGGTTTGTATTTTTGACTATAACTCAAGAACTACTGAGCCGATTTGAAAAAATCTTTCACCGTTAATAGGCTACATTATCACTGCGTGACTTGGGCTATATTTTTTAATTTCGCACGGTCAAAGTTGCGAGCAACAGCTACTTGTTTATACTCGTGTAAGGAAGATAAGCGCAGAATAAGCTTGTTTACACATATCGTGACGTGAGGTGGGACGTCAGTTCAATGTGCGTTTGACATGTGCGTTAATGACGTGTTGGCATTAACATATACAATTACACGATATCCCAGCATTGTAATACTATTACAGTTATATGACTAGGTATTGAATTGCGATAGTTAAGTTTTAATTAAATAATAAATTAATCTTAAGTAAATTTATACATTACTAGATGTTGCTCACGACTTCAACCGCGCGTATTTAAAAAATATAATCTATGTTACTCGGGGATCATGTAGCTTTCTGATGATGAAAGATTTTTTGAAATCGAATTATTAGTTTTTGAGTTATTTCAATAAATACAAAAATACAAACTTTGTTATTTTGTTAGTTTTTTTTTATATTATAAAGTGGCAAACGAGCAAGCGGTCACCTGAACTCGCTGAAATAGCGAAGCGACCGCTGCCCATAGACATCTACAATTGCAGATGCGTTGCCTACCTTAATCTTCGGAGGGGGAGACACGCAGCAAGAGGATAATTCCTCTCCCTATGCGTCCCCTCCACCGGAAAATCCACTTCCTTTTCCCACCATTTCCTTATAGGAAAAGGATAGGAAGGGAAAGTGGATTAAAAGTTAGTCCTCCGGCACCACACTTATCAGACGAAACACGGAATTAAATACGAACAGTTACAGTTTTAAATACGAATACATTAGGAAAATCTTCGGTATTTGTAAGTTTGGGAAGAATTATTAGTAAAGGTTTTAGTACATGGCATAATGTGCGGGTAGTATCGAATTTAGAAGAGTGAATGTAGCTGAGTGCGCATCCGAGATGTCTTTTAGCCGCTGAACGTTTGAAGAGCACTCAAAGCGGAGAGCCGTCCGATTTGGGAAATCAAGTTAAAGTCCGAAGCGGCACTAAGGCGACATTATATTTATGTATGTGCATTAGGTCAAACAGGACGGGTTGCGGTTGGTGGCTTCCTGTTAGAAACAACGTATATAAATTAATATTTGAAATCCTTAAATTATTTACGTTTCTCCTTAAATTATACTTTACTCCATTTTTATACAAGAAATACTTATCACTTTTTACCTAAGGATTAAATTAGGCGGTCGATATTAGAGAAACTTTCATAAAACCCTATTGGCGGTAATAATAACTTCATAGATGAGTCATTTATGCAGTAAGTTAGGATATTTATATTGTTATTAAAATATTTGCAACTATTGACCAGTAACCTCGTAGAAAATTCATCACTCGATCAAATGTCCCGGGAATCGTTCGGCAAACGGAATAATCTGATCAAGAGGATCTGTATCTTGTTTGTTCTAACAACTTAATAGCCATTTCCAATCTTCCTTGTTCACACCAGAATAGTATTTTAGTCGAGTAGCAAGTAGCATTTATTCAAACAAAGGATTTACTACTGTTCAGACACATTTAACCCTAAACCAACGCAATAGGGTAGTAATTTAGTAACTAAATGCGGCCGAACAGCAAGATTTTAGTAGAATAGATTAGTAAATCCTTTGTTCGGATACGTAACAAGTATCCGAACAAAGGATTTACTAATCTTTTCTACTAAAATGTTGTTCTAATAAACTTGCTACTCGACTAAAATACTATCGTAATGCGTACGAGGCTTTAGTGCACTTTGGAATTACAATTTACGTTAGTATAAGGACTGAAATCTGAATTATTAAGTACAGTCGAACCTAGACAAGCGAGAGTCCAAGGGACTTGGATATTTATCTCGCTTATAGAGTTTTCTCGATAATCCAGTTCTCGCTTGTCCAGGTTTAACTGTATACCTATTCAAAGGAGAAATAAGACAATTAAATGACTGTGTTCTTAAAAAGTAAACAAGCCATATTTTCAATCGGTATAATAAAAAAGTCAGTATTCTTTATTAATTTAGTGTTAAAGTTGTCAATCATCCCGTTAAAAGTTCGTAGTAATAAAGAGACCGTTTAATTTTACGCGTCCAAAATACTTTTTTCTTTTAAACAGTCAACTGTATTTAAAACTGTAACAGCGGCAACAATGGACAACAAAAAACAGTTCAAAACAATTAACAGATCGCAAAATACTTCAGTTTACTTTTTAAGTGTGAATAAAAAGCTTTATTCAGTTATATGTTTCAGGTTTTTATTACGATTTTTGTATGTAGAACACTTTTATGTGGAAATATGGAGACCAGAATCGTGTGCTTTTCTTCTAAGAAGACCATTGACTTGGTGAGAAAGGCAGGAAGCTTAAGCAGGTTAGTTGCGGAATGCGGCGGATCGTATACTATGAAAGGCCTATGTGCAGCAATAGATTGACGCTTGATAATGATATAACCTCCTTCTGTTGGAAGTCGGTTAAAAACTAACATTATACAAATATATACTTACTGTAATCCAACTTTAGATGCAAAGATACTTTATACTATAGATGGAACACTCGAAGCCTAAAAGTGAGGCATTTTCTTTGACCTCCGGAGGTCTCACGTAGGGAGATTTCCCCTAGAGTTGACCTCTAAATATTTGCCGACATAAAAAGTCGACGAATGAAACCTCTTTTCTCAAATTTAAATTTTATTTTATAGTATTTACTAAAGTTTAATATTATAATTAATCGAGACATTTTTAAAACGCTAATTAAACATTTATAAGAACCATAAAACAAAAATAGTCTTTGTTAAAAATTGTTTGGATTTAAAATGTTTTAAATAAAATAATATTAATGAAAAATGATAATTAACATTTTAATGAATGCTTTAGTTCATTCTACTGTTTCTTTTAAAAAAATAAACAATTTCCCAAAGTTGGGAATTTTTTCATGATACTGGCAAGATTTTTTTTTAATAATTTCTTTTCCGGCACACATTTTAACGTCAAATTAGTATGGAGTGCTCCCTCTATGTATAATATCTCTTTGGACAAAATGAACATTATACAAATAATTACTTACTGTAATCCTACTTTAGATGTATAATATATAAACATATGTCTGATACATGAAGTGTTAGCAATTCGCTTGTGAAGCTATGTCCTTTGAGGTGCACTTTACTTAGTGTCGGACGTATGGCCTGCATTATACTAAGATGCTGTACATAATAACGCTATATCCTTTTACTGCATCAGTTAACGTCACTTACGTATCTTAAATATTACTTAGGCATTAATGGTGATCATATTTCATATTAAATAATTTATAGATGATTTTAACACTAGAAAGACGGGCGGTGTCATTTGACCCTATTTTGAAATTGAAAGGTTGATAATTTTGTCCTTATTTGGTTATAGAGTTTAATATTTCGTGACTTTTAATCAATAACGAATGTAATGCAGACAAAAATATTTGGACTGTAATTTGTTTATAGAAATATGAATTTAAATAACATTCACCTACAAAGACGGCGCCAGTCATAAGACACTTTAACAGACGTATGTATTGTTATTGTCATTATGATAATAATATTTACTTTAATTTTATTAACAGATCGTTTTTCAAATGTAGATACATTATTTAGATTATATTTTGAGTGCGTATGAGTTTTTATTGTATCAATATTTCTATTAATAGTTCATATTTCTAAAAAAAATTAGCTCGTGTATTTGTGTAAAACTAATGTTGATATGACTACAATTGTTGGCAGAACATCAATTAGGTATTATTAGTGAAGATGTAGTATTGACACAAGAAGTTAGGGATAGAAATTCAGATACTTCTGTAGCTTCTTAGCCCCGTTCAGTGAGTATCCATGCTTTTAGATGCTCCCCAACAATAAACTGCTGAATATCGTTTTGGTGACTAACTGTACCTGGTGTTAGTACATCCGGTTATAATAATAGTTTTCATAATAAAACTATATAATCCTGTGGTCTATTCCAGAAATATATAGATACTTCAAAATGGGTCATAAGAGGCAGGGTAGAAGTCACAATTTGTCAGGGTGCGATCTTATTGCGTGGGAATATATATTTTTTGTTTTTATGTACACTTATCTAATCTTATTCTCGACTCAATGTCTAAATGTTAAAACTTTACATGTACTTATAAATAAACAAAAAAGGCAAAAAGAAAACGTTTTGTTAGCTATTGTTGGTAGTACTCCAGGCACATTTCAGAGAAATCCACTACTGAAACTATACTGTAATTTTTATCACTGCAAAATGCTACTGCAGGTGGGATGTCAGAAGTCGTCAAAGACATTATAAAAATAAGAGAAACAAAGATTGTAACTCTTCAGAAGGTCAACTATAGCAGGGCAACCAAGCAAATATGACGATACCGCATAATTTCAAATATTATTTTTTTTATTGAAAGTTACATAATTACGAAAAATATTTTATTTGATCTGTAATCGGGAACCTATTTCCTATCATCTATTATATATTTTTTACTTTGAATATAAACATATACATAATTAGAGCCTTTGTTATGCTGAAGTGTCATATGACCATCGGCCGTCTTTGTAGGTAGCGCGTTTTTCCCGTCTTTCTAGTGTTAAAAAGATGTTTAAAAAGTTAAAATTAAAATAAACCCTTTGTAATCTTGATGTAATAAATTGAATAATTCAGTTTATTTAATGAACCAATAAAGTGGAATTAAAATAGACACTACAAAAACGCTGCTGCAGTAAAACGCACATTGACAATAAATACTTTTGTTACGTTTAAAAGTTAAATCTATACTAATATTATAAAGAGAGAAACTTTGTATTTTTGTATGTATTGAAATAACTCAAGAAGTACTGGGCCGATTTCAAAAATTCTTTCACCATTATAAAAAGCTACATTGTCCCCGAGTAACATAGGCTATATTATTTCATTCTACTCGGACGAAGTCGCGCACAACAGCTAGTATGTTGGAGTAGTATAATCTGCTGAGATGTGCACT
>QDHC01000076.1:26644-44071 GCA_013186455.1 Papilio dardanus tibullus | reverse complement strand
AATATACTAAAAGTTTTATTTACTAACTGTAATTTTGTAGTTAACTTATTTAATAATAACATATGTAATAACTAGCCGTTGTTCGCGACTTCGTCTGCGTGGAATAAAAAAATATATCCTATGTTAAGTACTCGGGGATAATGTAGCTTTCTAACGGTGAAAGATTTTTTGAATTCGATTCGGTGGTTCTTCAGTTATTTCAATATATACAAAAATACAAAATTTCTCTCTTAATATTATTAGTGTACATTATTATAAACAGGATTTATTTGTATTTTTGTATATATTGAAATAACTCAAAAACTACTGGGCCGATTTTAAAAATTATTTCTTTCTTAGAAAGCTAATTTAACGTGGGTGAAGTTACGATATACGAGTACCATACTAATATTATAAACAGAGAAACTTTCTATATTCATATGTATTAAACTACCTCAAGAACTACTGGGCCGATTTCAAAAAATCTTTCACTCATAGAAAGCTACATTATCCCCGAGTAACATAGGCTATATTATTTAATTCCACGCGGACGAAGTCGCGCACAACAGCTAGTAACATATAAAATGAAACAAAAATGTTATTTATTAGACATGTTTGTTTTCTTAACAAATTGTATTTATTTAACATTCAATACACGTATCGTTGCGTGCAAGTAACTTGCCCTAAATCTTTGTATTGTCAAATTTATTAATATTTATGACTCCCTTAGGAATCACCGCTTACATACTAAGTGAAAAGAATCCTTTGACAAATCGCTTTTATTTTTACTGCCTTGAATAAGACACAGCCAAACCTGGGTACTTTGCCACTTTATAATATTAAAAAAAATAAAAAAAATAACCTGGGTAAGTGGGTATCATTCTCTGGTCCCGACGAGCTACCTACATAAGCGAGATAAACGTAGAGATAAACTAAGTAATATAAGCGAGACAAATATCGCGGTGCTTGGACTTTTGCTTGTCCCAGGTTCGACTGAAGTAAAACGTTTGGAATATAGTTATAATTGTTTATCTGATTGTGTATTCAGGCAAATAAAATTATTTGAAGACGACTAAGTACCAATATTTTTATGTTCTATGGTTAAATTATTTACATGAGACATTTTTATAAACTAAAATTAAGCGGCCAAAAAGTCACGCGTTGCTTAGCTGATGGTACCGACTAGTTTCGAACTCTCGGGGGCTCTTCCTCAGGGATGAGTGGGACTTCTGCTACGTCGCGGTCGCGGCTCGTCTCGCACTGGTCGGTACGGAACATTGAGCAACTTTTAGTTTCCAGTGTAAACCCACGGCAACTAAAACTTGCGCGCCATAGAGCTATTAGAGCTAGAGGGATCATTCCATAAAAGTTTAACAGCAAATATTATGCCCATTTCGAAATATTAAAAGTGCAGATCTTTGCCAGTGTCTTAAAAAAATTCCTTGAAAAAACTTTGATAAAATAAAGGTCTTATCTTATTTTAATTTAAGTTGTATCTTATACGAGTTAATCAATGTTTGGTTGCTTGAAGGGAATTCTCGGAATGTTGCAATAATCGCTTCAGTGGAGGGATAAATCAAGCGAGTCTAATTCAGTTAGGTATTTGAACACGCCTCGCTCTCCAGAGCTCAGCGAGGCTGTATGGGGTATGGATAACGGGACCATTTTTTGTGGGCTCAAAATGGGACTACTATAATTTTCAGCACCGCATATAGTGGCGGGGGTGTGCAAGTTGTGATCTGAATTGTCATTGTATGTAATTTTGCCCGTCTTTAAAACTAATGTCGTGAACAGGGCAACTGAAAAAAATAGTCAACAAAGCGCGAGCGATAACGTTGCTCCTCCAGGGTTATGTCGTCTTGTCTCTCGCTCTCGTACACCGCATGCCAGGCCCGGCCGGGACTATCCAAATTTTTCGCGGTTTCCGAATACGGGACAATTTGGCGTCCCAGAGATTGTTCCGGGGACACCGGGACACGCGACTGAAAAACGGGACAGTCCCGTTTAAAACGGGATGTCTGGTCACGTTAAGTATGGACAACTTATTTTGGAGTTACGAGATGTGTTATGTCTCGTCTGCTTCTTTTAATCTATTGTATGTTCGTTGCCTATGGACATCTGCAACACCAGAGAACCACAGATGCTAGTGCATTTAAAATGTGCAGTTAAAAACGATATCACTATATTTTTAATACATTTCTTTCGTGTTAATAGTGATATAAATACTGGCTGTTGTTCGCGACTTCGTCCGCTTAGAATTAAAAAATATAGCCTATGTTACTCAGAGATAATGTACCTTTCTAACGGTGAAAGAATTTTTGAAATCGGCTCAGTTATTGAGTTATTTCAATACATACAAAAATACAAATCTTTGCTCTTTATAATATTAAGTATAGGTTTAAAAAGATTTATCATTTCTTGTTTAAGTAATTGACAAACATAATAAATAATTTATTAACGATGTTAAGTAAATTCGAGATTAAAACTACGCTTTGGTTTAAATATGACAAAATGGATTTATATTAAAATTATATTTAGACGGTTTCTCTAATTTATGTGTACAAAGGAATAAAAATAGGTATGTTATAAAAATAAAGACATGTGAAGAATGTGCGGCATCCTCATCTAAGGAACAACGATTTTAATCAATTTTCAAAGAGCCAAAGGAATTTCCTTTAAGAATTTTTATGGAGAAGGTTTATTGCCAACATGAAAAAATTATGACATAAATGTGTTAGATGTTGGTAGAAAGGTCACATAGATAAAAAAAATAGATGGTTGATGGTTTTAATCCCGTTTTCGATAGAATTAATTTTATACTTACTAAATTTATTTAAATTTACATTTTTTACATAACATGTGTTTTAATGAAGTTATTAGGCTTTCTAAAGAACTGGACGCACCTTTTTTTCAATGAAAAGCGATTGTATACCAATAATAAAGGGACTTCCGGGTTTAAGAAGTTGCAAACTCTTGACAAAGTTTGAACCCTACTCGGAAATCGGAAAATACGAAACATATTGAAAGAGGACAGAACACATATCTATACTAATATTATAAAGAGAGAAACTTTGTATTTTTGTTTGTATTGAAATAACTCAAGAACTAATGGGCCGATTTCAAAAATTATTTCACCATTAGAAAGCTACATTATCCGCGAGTAACATAGGCTATATTATTTAATTTTACGCGGACGAAGTCGCGCACAACAGCTAGTTTTTTATAACCCTAGGACTTCATCAAACTATGTCACGAAAAAGACGGCCGTACGCCGAATTACAATCTCTGTTATTATCGCGAACTCGGTCTAATGAAGCCACAGGTAGAGAATTAGGAATATTGTAATACATGTGTAGAAACAGTGGAAACTTACCGTACAGTAATTTATCTTGTATTTATAATAATTTGTCGCAAGAAAATGTGAATAAATTTACTCAATTCTCAAAATTATCACTCCATTGAACATTTATAACTGTGGAGCTAATTCCCTTTGAATATTTCATTCGATATTAGTTCTTGTGTACAACGGAATAAGAATGAAATTACAATGATGTTGTATAATTTAACAGCTAAGAGAAATGAAATAGACCTTTAAAGCTTATTTGATCCCGAACAAATAAATCAGTTGATAAAGCCTTACGCAAATATCTCTAATTATAATAAATTTATATAAACCATCCTAATTCTAAAATTATAAGGTATTCTATTGTTCAAGCAAACATGGACGTCAAGCCCGAGAACGGGCTCTCTGCTATCGCTTGGTTCTGTCAGAAAATAATCTTAAATTAAGCATTAAAACTATTTGCTAAGAATAAACGAATAGGCGTTTGAAATTTACTTTAATTCTAGCTATTCGCGACTTCGTCCGCGCGGCATTAAAAATGTATTGTAGCTTATGTTACTCGGGGATAATGTAGCTTTCTAACGGTGAAAGAATTTTTGAAATCGGCCCAGTTATTGAGTTATTTTAATAAATAGAAATGTTCTTTATAATATTAGGATGACGTAGCTTATAACGTAGACGTAGCGTAGACGTGGGCGTAGGCGCGTTGTAGTCATGGGCGTAGGTGTTAATTATTCCGAACGCGTAATGAAAATCCCGCAAGCACAGTAATTACACGCGGCCATGACACATCTTGGCGTTACTGGTGAAACTTGCAGGTTTGTGCTTGCCACAGTTTTAAACAGTTTGCAATTTAACAACTGTTGGTAAACTGTAAACTTATTTTAATGCAATAATGTGTCTGTACCCACTAAAAACATAGTTTTTAAGAGAATAATGCCAAAAAATATTATACAAAGAGTTCCAAGAGTTCTAATAAAAAGGTTCAATTTTTAGCGTAATAAAAATAAATAAAACCAAAATACAAAAGATCAACATTATATTATCTAAACCCAACACACAAATTAAAAACTAATCAGAACAATTACCACAAGTTAGTATAAAGCTATTCAAACTTAACACTCACCTAAGACCCCAGTCACTAATATTCTACTACAAAATATAAATTATCTAATGAATATTTTATTTGGTACTGGCCTTTGTGTTAATATTCAAACAATAAGTACTAAATAAATAAAAGCTACGTTAACAATAAATACTAGATAAATAAAATGTAAAAGACAAAATGTTAGTTATAATATTAGATTATTATATTTGAACGGTCCTTTGATTCTCAACCATACTGGTAACAACATTAAGATCAGTTTTGCTCGCATCATTACCCTTATCTTTTTGTAATAACACTTTATTAATAATATTGGCGCAATCCTTATTCTCGATAATAGTGATGTGGTTACCTTCCAAGTTGTGTACGGTCACCTGACCCTCCGTGTACTTGTCGAGGCCGTAATTCTCCTCGCATGTCAAGAACGGAGGGGGGTCTTTTGGTCTCAACAGGAATATAGGAGCCGAGAGCTTCTTCTCAAAAGGCCTGTGGTCTAATACCATCTTCAGTCTGTCGAAACAGGACTGTGCGACAGACTTGACAAAGTTTTCTGAATACTTTTGTTTCACGTCCGATGCTGCTATCGCGTATTTGAGCCTTTCTTCATACGACTCTATTTCACTGAGTTTCCCCATGAGACTAGCGGTGACCTCATTGTTGGGAGACAATGTGTCGATCGTGTGACAGATCAAGCTGTTCTGCAGCAGGACGTCGTCTTTGGTGTCCAGAGTCAAGGTGAGTAGACCGTACAGGAAGTCTGGCGCGCCGTCGATGCAGAATACGACACCTTTGTGACCTGGAAGATATCAACAACTATGTTGATGATTGTGTCTTTAGCTTTAAATATTGGAGAAAATTTAAACACGTACCATCGTTTTCGAGTGCAGCCGCCATCTTAAGGACGGGCAGGGCGCCGAAGCTGTAGCCGAGCAGAATGAAAGGTGCGCCCGGGATCAGGCGGCTTTTCATCGTCTTAAACAAAATGTGTTATAAATTAAAATTAAACGGCTTAAGAGACTAACGATTTTCGAGCGGCAGTTCGTATTAAACCTACCTGGTGCAGCCTGTTAACCATAGATTCGATGGTGTCGTTCCTGTACTCGATTCCAAGCTGCAGCGCGCAAATCTTGACCCTGAGCCGGCGGCAGAGCGGCTCCATGACCGCCGCGCACCCTTCCAGCCCCGGAACCATGAACATCACTAGCTCCGACTCGTCAATTGGTACTTCGCTCTGCAAAACACGTTATAATTAAAAGTCGCGTTTGTTTAGTGCCCATAATCGTACCCAGATGGACAATGAGGTGTGCCAGGAATTCGCCAAATCCTATGTTCTGGAGTATGTACTTACATCACCGCCATCGGAGACCATGGTGGACATGTAGATGAGGGGCTCGGACGCGAGCTTCTCGTCACCGAAGTTCCGGATGAAGACCCGCAGTCCTGCAGCCGCGTCTGCCTGCACCGGCCGCGCGGCGGACGTTGACGCCGCGGCTTCTCTCTGTGCAGTTAAGTCTACCAATCTGTAAATAAGTAATGGAATCATAATAAGTTGTGGATACCAGAGATTACCTACTGTTTTTTTTTCAAGCACACTCCGACAATGTTACCAGTTTCGTTGTATCCACTTTATCACTTTTCCACCATCGTACACGCGGCCAGGTTTTCAATGGTACCCCAGATCAGCTTCGTAATATTGGTCTATACTTTAATTATATTTTTAAGACCGACATGTCTTTTTGTTAGCTACCTGGCGAAGGTGAGTGTCCTGATGTCCTGCGCCGTGAGGAAGATCTCGAACTCTCTTTCGAGCGTCTGTTTGATTTCGACCGCCATCATACTGTCCATGCCCAGCTCGGCCAGCGACACCTGCTGCGACACCGTCTTCAGGTCCTTGATACCTGTACGTTTTTATTTGCCTTGAAATATCAATTTTGAACAGTGTTTGAGAAGCGCACAATTTTTATTATTAGTTTATTAGAACAAAAACAGTCGTTTTGTCTAGCTTTATCACACTTAATTTACATGTGGATTTCGTAGTAAAGTATTAGGCATTGTATTTTTCTTTACCCATAATTTGTGCAACAGTATCAACAATGCTCCCGCAACCGGAGCCGCCAGCCTTCTTCTCCGCCACCACGATGGAGGAGACTATGGGCGCGTCCTGCTTCAAGAATTTATCCAGCGACAGCAGGCACGACGAGATCCTCTGCTGCAGCGTGCCACCGATCTCCAGCTGCACGTCCTCGTCCTGCATGTCCGCTACCAGACCGACCTGGAGGGTAGAAAGATATAATACGAGAACAGACGGAGAGAATTAAGTGTCTTTTGACATTATTATGTCACGCTTACTATAATAAATTAAATCTAGTATTAATGGCAATAATGCTTACGTCTCCGACGGCGCCCCACTGCACGGCGAGGGCGGGCAGACCAAGTTTCTTCCTCCACTCGCAGATCCTCTCCATGACGGAGTTTGACAGACCGTAGTTAGTCTGTCCGGCGTTACCGCGCCCGCACGACACGGACGAAAATATTACAAAGTCTCTGTAATAAGTAAATTACATTATAAAATAATAAGTCATTACAAAATTTATGAAAATTTTAGTGCATCACTTCGATATAAAATTGTAACTCACTTCAAACTGGGACAAAGTTTCTTCGATAATTTGTCCAAATTCATAGTAGCGAGAGCTTTCGGTGCGAACGATGTTTTGAAAGTCTCCGGCGACTGGTTCTGGAATATGGAATCCTTGAGGATGACGGCCAGGTTGAAGATCGCTTCCACGGGGCCCATGGAGTTGGCCATTTTCAGCATCTCCTCGCATCCAGCTTCTGTCACCACGTCGTGAGTTGAGATACGAACGTCGGCGCCGTATGATGTCCATGCCCTGGTAATAAACAAGTATTTATCTTGTCAGTATTGTTCAAAGGTGATAATATCGAGCTGAAGTTGAGATTTAAATGAACTAGACTATACCTTATCCTACTAGACTGGTATCCATTGGTAATTCCTCTGCGCGATGTGAGCAACACCTTCCTGGCGCCGCGCAGGATGAGCCAGTCGGCCAGCTCCAGTCCGAAGCCGCCCAGCCCTCCAACCACCACGTACACCAGGTCCTCCTGGCATGTGTACCTGTGATATCGAATATTTCACATAAGCTCAAAGTACTGAGACGAAATAGAAGATCAATGTTGAGGAGGAGTACTCAACTATCACTTTCCTATGAGTAGTTATATTGTTTTTGTTATTACAAGAATTACCTTGGAACAGCATCCATCAATACGGAAGTGGGTTTGACTGGTCGGTTGACGCGCTCCTCGTCACGGATTTTCACAATCACCTAATAAAGAAAACGTCCATACAATCAAGTTTCTATGAAATATTTGCAGAAACAGCTCTATATTGTGTAGGTGGATATTATGGTACCTTGCCGATGTGCTTGCCTGCCGCCATGTATCTGAACGCTTGTTCCACTTCGTCCTTCTCGAAGATGCAGTAAGTGAGGGGTCGTACGGCGCCGCTCTCGATGCCAGTTAGCAAAAGATCTTGTAGTTTCTAAACAAAACACAATCGACTGTCATCGAAGCCGATCTTTACAAATGAATTAGGGGCATTGTGCATTGTACAGGAAATGTCAAACTTTGTACAGGCTAATATAAGAAGTTGCACTAGAAGACATAGAAATAAATATGAATAACCTTTCTGAACTCGACGTTCTGATCGAAGATGTAGTCCAACATGATACCGTGGAAAGAGGTCTCTTTGAGGAAGTAGTACATGCCGATGGGGGTGTTGTTGCTGATGTCGAACTTTCCGATTTCTAAGAAGCGACCGCGGTAACCAAGGCAACGCACTGACGCCTGATAACATAAAAGCATTTTTATATAAGTAGTTACGATACATTAGAAGATATTTTTAATTCACACCCGAATTAATACTCAGGATACTCTAAATGTAACATTTACCTGTAACTTTTCATCTGCCAAGGAGTTCAGTACTACGTCTACACCCTTTCCTTTGGTCTCCTGTCGGATCATGTCTTCGAATGACGTGTCACGGGAGTTGCCGATGTGACTGTCTATTAAGAAAAAAAAGAATAGGTTCACACCAATAGAAAGGTTTCAAGTAATTTCTACCATTGTACATAACTAGGTGCTCAGCTGAGCAAGTGTGCATTAGATTTCTGCAAACCTTTAAGTTGCGGGAAGAGCTTCTTGATGAATTGCCTCTTCTCCGGCGTGCCGACTGTGGTGAAGACCTCGCAGCCGTAGTGTAGTGCCACGTTGATCGCGGCCTGTCCCACACCACCAGACCCTGCGTGGATCAGTACTGACTCACCCCGCTGCAGCTGCGCCACCATTACCTAAAACGCAAAGAGGTTATTGTTAAAATTTACATTTCAAAAGTTGAGAAAGAAATGTAGCAACAGGAAATTGAAAAAAGTGCTTTTTAAGGGATCCACGAGAAACAAAGAGGATTGGTATCTAAGCAGATATTAATAACTCTAAAACGTACAAATGCATAGTAGACAGTTCCGTAAGCCACGGGCACGCTGCAAGCCTCTTCGAAAGTCCATTCATCAGGGATGCTCCACATCAAGATCTTGTCTCCGGCTACCACGTTAGCCATGCCACTGTTACGGACCATAGCCATCACACGGGAGCCACTGTTGGAATTAAAATTAAGTATTAAATATTAAGTGACTCATTAAAACAAAGTATGGTAGTAACAGTAAAGTACTTAGGAGTCCTGCCAACAACTTCGAAGCCCTGCACGCACTCCTGGTTGAGTCTGCCGCGAGCCACCGCGTCCACTGTCACACGACCCATCCCTGTCATGACGTCACGGAAGTTCAAAGCCGAGCAGTATACCTGAAAGTTGATTAAAATTGTAATTGACTGTTTAACTAGAATAATGTTAAAGATGCGTATCAGAATTTTACTCACTTGAATAAGAATCTTGTCCGGATTTTCGAATTGATGATTTTTTTTAAGGTTACCTTGTAACCACCTCAAAGAAGAGAGATCACCGATAGTGGTCGTGTTCACAAAAGCATGTGCAGCTTTCACGGTCTCCAGATCTCCGAGTAACAGATGACGATACGTTCCCCATTGACCCTGAAAAGATAGACACCAATTTACACCATAATTAATTGGAAAAATCTCATATCCTTTTTTACATGTTTGTTACTTACATCTTGATAAACGTTCAATGCGAGATCTTTATCCAATTGTTCCTCATAGAATGCTAAGTCTGGGTTAAAGTTGGGAGCGGAAGGATCAGCTATTAGTAGACCGTATACAATTTCCCCACCAGGTTCCCTTCTCAGACAATTAACTAGACCTAAAAGACCGTTGATTGGCTCATTTTGACTATATAGTACTAGTTTCTGTCCCTCTTTGAGTTCGTCCTTGACTTTGTCAATCCAAGAGAATTCCTGGTCTGATGCCATGATTCTAAGGAATTTAGCCGGTTTGGACCCGATTCGTTTTCTGAACATAACTACGTACTCTAGGCCGGTATCTTGTATCGTCACTATGTCGTATTTGTCTGAGTATTGTTTTGGATTAGGACGTTCTTTTTCGCGACTAATTATGAAGCATTTGTCCCTTAATGTGGATACAGCTTGTTGGAGAGCCTGAAATTTTCATTTGGTTAGTTAAAAATTAATCAATTAACATAAACACATTTTTGTCAGAATAAAAGTTACGTACTTCTGGCCTTTGCAAAAGATTTGCTCCAACGAAGATAACAGTATTGCTTTCTCCAGTTATTTTTTTATTTTCTACGGTAATATGTGAAGGTAGTTCGAGTGGTTCCTCTGTTACAACTAATAGTTCAGCCTGGACCAGCGGTAGGTCGCCCAACACGTCGGCAACTATCTCTATAACTGGACTCAATTCGTTCGTTTTGTATTCCTCGTCGACAACTTCAATGCTTTTTACTTTGTACGTTTGTATATTTTCTAGAATGATCTGAATGTTAGCACGCAGAACGTCTTCCATCTGTGTGAAAACAAAATCATTATTAGTATGAAACTGTATCTGAAGTTCTTAAATTAGATCTTACTGTGATATCCCAATTACCTTCATCTTGGCTTTGCCAAAGTTGGCAACAAATTCATTTTTCTCAAGGACTGGAACACCTAGTGGTATCTTTTTAGATATGGGTGTGGCGTGGAGACCTCTGATTTCAACACCACCAGCCCTGAAAATTGCATGAAATTAAATAATGCGACGGAATGGGATCGGGACGCCCTCTTTATTTACTTCCTGACAGATTTGTGATTGCCTGAAGTCAAAAAGCTATGTGATTTTACCTAATGACATCGACATCTGGATAGACGCGTATTTCAAATGTCTGCCTATGAGAATCGGGGTTCATGTTGGAGATGGCGCTGTAGTGCATGGCGGCGTCGATGCACATCTTCTCTATCCTAGTGGGAACGAAGAGGCCGCGCGTGTCCTGTCCCACGATCTTAAGTTGCAGCATGCAGTCCATGAAAGTGACCCAGTTGTTGGCCCATGCGAGGCGACCTCGGGTGCCCTCTACATTGCAACCCACCACGCCACGGAACAAGCCACTGTAAAATGTTATGCTTATTATTGTTGAAGTTGGAATAGACCATGATTTGATTCCACTTTGACTTTGAAAAATGAATTTTGAGTTGATTGATTATACAACGATGCTTTGAACGTGATAAATATGCAAATGGCTAACCTGTATTGGTAGCCACGAAGTCTCAATTCCTTGTAAAAGTCTTTGGTGAGCATGTGCCTGACATCAGGTCCTGTGGCCTCGGGAGACGCGGGCAGCACGCGATATTCTTGACCCACGTTCTTCTTCGCGTAGATGCGACCTGTCACGATGGAGGCACCACTTTCCACAATCTGCAACACACAACAATGTTTTACATGTATATCGTCAAATGGTGTAAAGATGGTTAAAGAAATATTTTTATTGATAGTAATAACCTCAAAGTTGCCGCTGCCCTTCTGTATCATGACGATGAACTCTAGATTGCCTTCTTTGGGTATGTTAGTTGCTCTCTGGAAGCGGACGTTCTCGAATACCACGGACACCTCCGTGTAGAGCTCGCCCATCATCATGCCCAGCGTCTCCCACACCAGCACCAGGTATCCGGTAGCAGGGTATAGATTGCGACCTGTGATTAACGTTATGAGTTTCTACTGATGAGACACTTTCTCTATAGTACTATCCTTTTACTCTTGTTTTTGCTTCCCAGTATGAATAAGTACCTAGTAAGTGGTGCATTTTTTCATTAGAATAAATAAAGAGGAATACTACATACCATCGACGACGTGTCCGGCCATGTACTCGCTGTCTTCGTCAATGATGGACATTCTGACTGTCCTTTCTCCCGATTTCATTTTCTCTTGCGCCTTGTATGATGTTACGTACCTAAAAATACAATTTATTAGAGGTCTGAATTTATTCAAAACAGTAAGCAAGCGACTTTTCTCTATGCTTGTTTACTTAATTTCAACTCTCACCAGTCTTCGCTGTGTTCCCATTCCACGAGGTGTGACAACATGGGCGTGCCCTGCGACACGGGGAACTCGACGTGTGGATATAAATTTGCCAGCTGAGGGTTCAGACCTGTCTCGTATAATCTAGAAAGAAGGACATTATTATGACATTTAAAATCATTAAGTAGATTTTTTGTAGGTATCGTTGAGAAATATTTTCTAAGCTATGGGTGTTTATATTTAATCTTTAATTATTATAACGTAGATATTTTAAATCTATTTACTAAAATCGCCTGAAGAATCCATTTATACGTAAGTATTTTTCTCTCTTGTTTGGTAACGTAAATGCGTTAGATGACAGTTTACTTACTTCCCTAGTGCATTGAACACCACTTGTACATTATCCTCGTGTCTCCTCTGCGTCAGGGCTACGTTCATCACCTCCTCCTTGAGGGAGCGTCGCAGGATGGCCTGCAGCAGGCCATGCGGGGCTATCTCTATTGTGATCGCGTTCGGGTGGATCAAACGAGACGTCTCTTCGAACAGCACCGGACTCTGGGTAATTTAACAGGTTATAAGTCAAAGTTAGGCAGTTCTATGCTTCTTTTTGGGGTCTTCGGGAGGCAATAGGTAGCAATTATAATAAAAAAAGCAGCGATTTAAAAGTTCTTACTAATAGATTGTTGGTGTGATATTCCGCAGAGGATAGTTCAGCTCTAGGGTCCTTCCATAACGCCTGAGGGACGGATGTCGACACCCAGCGCTCGGATCTAGGCTTAGGATCCTTGATCACTTCTCTCAGATATTTCAGTAATTTGGGACCTGTTGAAGAAATTAGTTTTAAAATTCATCTATTATATTTTTGATATTTAGTTTTAAGGGTATTTACCAGCTTCAGCTATGTATCTGGAATGGTATGCGATGTTGGAGCAGGGCACCTCCTTCGCGAACACCCCCTGCTGACTCAGCTGCGCCACGAACTGCTTCATCACGTCCGCGGGGCCAGAGATGGTACTGGAGTCCGGCCCGTTGTGGCACGCCACCTCGATCTCAGGCGGGCAAATTGTTTTGATCTGTATAGAAGAATTCTGGTAATTTATATTCGTGTGTTGAAGTTAAATAATCCTGGGATTTTTTTAACTTATCATTTCATACAAATAAATCTAATGTAAATTCTCCACCTCTTGATGTAGAAACGTACCTGATTGTATCCCAATCCGACTGCGGCCATGGATCCCTTGATGAATTTCGTCTCGATGGAGGCGAGGCCGCGGCTGTAGGCCGACAGGATCATCTCCTCCGCAGTGAAGCAGCCGTCCGCGTACGCGCAACCCAGCTCCCCTACACTATGACCTGGTCGTAACACAAAATGGTCAATTATGTTTAATAGAGGAAGATTGATGAAAACTGACCCTACTAATATATTGCATGTAAGCTAGACAGACAGAGATGGGAAAGATAAAAAATAGTGGAGAGAATGAGAGACGAAGAGGAAGATCTAACAAAGGGAGTTGATTCAAACACGACGGCTGATAAAGATGTATGGAAGAGCACATACTGGGCATACCCTCTGTGGGTAAGCAGGTTGAGGTATATCTTACCAATGATATAATCAGGCTGTATGCCGACAGCACTGAGCACGTCGGTGAGACCGATCTGCACGGCCGCGATACCGATGAACGAGTTGAGGATGTTGTCATAAATTCTCGAGTCAGGCTCCGTCACTATCTTTGTCAGATTGATGCCTTTCGGTTCTAGTACTTTGTGACATCTAGAACAACAGCTCCAAATTAACATGCAGTCTTACCCCTTAAAACAAACTGAATTATCAACATATTTCTTTACTGACTTTTGTATAGCGGCGGCAAAGACCGGTATCCTCATGAGCTGGGTGGCCATGCCGGCCCACTGGGAGCCCATGCCAGAGTACACGAACCATACGGGTCGCTGCACGCCCGAGAAGTACTGGATGTCGCGGGACAAGCTCACACTCTTTGTTGGAGTGGAACCTGTAGAAATAAGAGTAATTTGGTTATATTACTAGAGGAATAAGAATTCTTATGACTAAATTGCCTGCTCTTAGTTTAGGCATTGCGTATATTTTATCAATTGTTCCCACTTACCGAGTAGTGTATACCCTCGCACGACATGTCCAGTGATGCTCTCGTTGTGTACGGAGTGCAGCAGCCGCACCAGCTCGACGTCCACGGTGCGGGACTCCAGGTCGTCTAGCAGGCGAGCGACAGCAGACTCCGTGCGCCCCGACACACACACCAGCCGTGGTAGGTCATCCGAGGGCATACCTTTGTTTACCTACAATAAAACTCGTATAGTTTGATCGAATTACTCCTGAATCTTGTTTAAGCTTTTGCTTATTTTCCGGACAATTATGTTACTGAAGTCATACTTGAATAAGTGGTAATTAATCTTGGTTAAAGTAAACCTGTATCATCATTTCTCTTTCTCTCTCTCTTGTTACCTTTTGTTTGCCGACATTCTTGAGCAGTACGTGAGCGTTGGCGCCGCCGAAGCCGAAGCTGTTAATGCCGGACAGACCGCGGTTCCAGGGCTGCTTCTCTGTCACCACTTGCATGCGGCCCTCCAACAGCGCGGCCACGCCCTCGCGCGGCTCTTTGTAGTTCAAGTTCGGAGGGATGTAGCCAGTACTATAAGCTATGCAAAGCTGGAAGATAGGAAAATTCAAGATGACAATATGGAAGACCATTACTACGGGAGGCGTTGTGATCTGCCTGTAGGTATGCAGCAGTGGACAGATGAGGGGTGATGGTGACGATGATAATGTTGATGATGAAGATGCACTACACCATTCAATAAAAGAACATTTTAGTTCACGTGGCAAGTGTGACATTTATCGTTACGTACTTAAAGGTGTCTTAATCTAGTATGGACTAACTTTAGCAACTGAACAGAGTCCGGAGGCAGGCTCGCTGTGCCCCAAGTTGGACTTGACGGAGCCTATCATAAGCGGCTCAGAGCGGCCCGTGCAGAACACCTCGTCGATAGCCAGCAGCTCCTCGGGGTCGCCCACGCGAGTTCCTAAACAATAGAAGGTTTACAATACGAAATATAGCATGGGATTCATCGAAACTAGTAAAAATTTGAATGAGGTCAGAAAAATGGCCTAACAGTAATACTGACCAGTGCCGTGGGCCTCCACAAACTCGAGTGAAGAGGGCGGTATGGAACACTCCTCGTAGAACTCGCTAAGCAGCAGCTTCTGGATCTGTCCGGCGGGATACGTGATGCCCTGCTCTTTGTAACCGTCGCAGTTCGTCTTAGCGTGGAGCAGCTGAGCGTATACTCTGAAAGGAACACCTCAAGTAAACTATGGTAATTTCTTGAAAGTATTAATGTCATTTTGGCCAATGGTCCAAAGGTCTAGGACCACCTGGGTCCACACAAGAGCCAATATCTCTATGTTTGGGTGTTATTACCTTCGGGAATCTTTGGCTTTTTGTAGGAAACATACGACGATCGCTTCAGAACGCGCGTACCCGTTGGCACTGTTGTCGAAACTCTTGCAGCGACCGTCAGGCGATAATACTCCCAATCTAGTAGAGAAAAGTATCAATATAATAAAGCTTACTCAAAAACAAAGCAGTTTATCTCATAAAGATCATAATAAAATTAAATAATAACCAACAAATAATATATGAGTTATCTACTTTGTACCTACAGTTAGCATGAGAAAACTTTTAAGTTTAAAAGTACTGTTTAAGTGACGGTTAAAAGACCCTGATTGCATCAGTAACTAACAAATGATCAACAAAACAACACATCAGAGGCGGGCGGTACGATTATGCCAGCTCGTTTTGTAGACCCTGGTCGTGACCAGGGTAGGGAACTATGGGATTGACTTGTCCTGAAAGGACCAATATACCCATAATAACAAAAAAAGATTAAAAAAAAATCACAGTATCATTAACTTCACACGTTACCTTGAGAATTGTAGCGATACATAAGGATGCAGACAGAGGTTGGAACCCCCGACGATGGCGGCGTCGCAATGACCGTCGCGGATGGCCCTGAAGGCGTGTTCTATCGCGTACAGGGAACTTGAACACGCCGAGTCCACGGTGTACGAGGGGCCTGTCACCCCCAGCCAGTATGAGATGCGATTAGCTAACATCGCACGGGAACATCTGAAAGAAGTATTTAAGTATAAGTACCAATTGGATATTGAGTGGAAAAAAAATAAAAATAAAATAAATAAATCTGGGAGGCTACCTAACGATTTTTTTCGATTGGCGATATCGCTGATGGAATCGACAAAACTGACAATCACATTCTATAAGTCATGTGCTTGTCACGTGTGAGATATCGAACGTCAGTGTCAGTTCCGTAGATTTTTGACGTTCATTATCGAATCGCTTTGTAGCGATTGTACACTGGATAACCACAGAACGCACATTGCCTATTTTTACTGACTTCCAACGGAAGGAGGTTATCAAGGCAATGATTTTTTTTAATGTATATTCAAGAATTACGCAGCGATTTCTGATCCGATAGGGTAGATGAGATAGGGTTTTCATGTATAATACATTCACAATATAGTAGAGTAACACTGATCATTTAGAGGTTTTTAATATGATGTCGTAAATTAACACTTTTTTAGCGCTTACATTGCAAACGTTGCAGTATTTAGTATCAGCATTATACCGATTTGCACCCGTGCGAAGCCGGGGCGGGTCGCTAGTTCTATGATATAAGAAGTTTTATAGTATTTTCTCTAATGAAACTTTCCTAACACTGAATAATATTTTATTTAATAACCAAAGCTAATAGGAAAGTCGTTTCAACTCCCATTATTCTGATTAGCGTTGCGCCTCACCTGGACTTTGTTATAATAAAAACTTTTTACTGAGCTTAGTTTTAAGTAAAAAGGAATATATAATACACTTATGGCCGCTTTCACCAACAATCCCTAAATTTTAGGTAACCCTTTACGCATTTTAAATGTCACCTAATACTGCAATACAATACTTTCATTCTCACCAACAGTTAAGTGTCTCTTTAAACTGCAAGGAGTCCGTTAGATTTAGAGAGACCCTTAGCTTTTAGTGTGGTGCCGGAGGACTAATTTTAGTCCAATTTCCCTTCCTCTCTTTTCTTATGAGGAAATGTTGGGAAGGGGAAGTGGATTTGGTGGGGGAGGGGACCTATAAAAAGAGGAATTATCCTCTCTCTGTTTCTCTGCGTCTCCTTCCCCGTAGACTAAGAGTAGGCAACGCATCTGCAATTGTAGTAGTATATGGGCAGCGGTTGCTTCGCTATTTCAACGAATCCAGGTGGCCGATTGCTCGTTTGCCACTTTATAATATAGAAAAAGCAAAGAGACACCTATCTAAAACTACTTCAGGGGTTGGTTGATGAAAACGGGCATAATATCTTCTTTAATTTACACATGTATAGCACTAGCTGTTTTGCGCGACTTCGTCCGCGTGGAATTAAATAATATAGCCTATGTTACTCAGGGATAATATAGCTT
>QDHC01000076.1:15543-26617 GCA_013186455.1 Papilio dardanus tibullus | reverse complement strand
GTGACAAAGACAGTGACATAGATCTTTGGTCCCTCAATCCGGTCTCCGTATGCGATTTTGTTTGTTTGGGTCCAGAATAAGATCCAAACAAATGTAACGTATCATATAGTATTATGGCGCTCCAAGCGTATTTTCGGTGAACTATTTTTTCTTACGTCCCAAGCAAAGGCTTAAGACATGATATTATTGGTTTAAAGCCGTAAAGTGATGCACACACAACATACGTATGACGTAGTCTAACGCATTTTTTGTCCCTCAACCATATACGCTATGGCCAGTTCTATTCATTTCTCTTTCTACGCCTGCTAGACATGTTTTTGAGTATAAAGTGACAATCTTTTATTGACGCCCGGAAAGACGATATGGTCCTTTTCCATACATTTTCACTTCTCAGAAATGGGTAGAATGGGAATCAAAACCATAGAAAGGCAAACGAGAAAGCGGCCTTTTTTATTGCGAAATATAAAAGTGCCCGCTACCCATTAACATCAGCAATTGCTGATGCCTACCCTTAAACAACGGAGGCGGCGTCCATAATGAAGATATTTACCCTTCCTATGCGTCTACCGTCAAATCCGCTCCCTTCACCTTATTTCTTTATAAGAAAAGGCTAGGAAGGACTGGTGGCCTAAAATTAGGGCTCCACGCATCACATTTGTTAGACGAAACACTGTTTTTTTCCATTTCACATCTGTCTTCTGTATGGTCTTGTTATTCCATACATTGCAGACGTTGGTAAAGCGGGCTCTACCAATGTTTCAAACAGTACAAAGTCCTTGCCAATTAAACCTAATATTTAAGCGTAATAACGAAACCTAAGTAATTATTATTTTATAATGCTTATACACAGTTGGGATATTAATCTTTTGTGGATGAAAAAAATAATGAATTACTTAATCTATACTAATATTATAAAGAAGAGAATTTTGTATTTTTGTATGTATTGAAATAACTCAAGAATAACGTGGCCGATTTAAAAAAAAACCTTCACTATTAGAAAGCTACATTATCCGCGAGTAACATAGGCTATATTTTTTAAAGCCGCGCAGACAAAGTTGCAAGCAACGAGCAAGTAATTTGATATCGTTGGCTTATAAATATAACCATTATTTATCAGAAAAGTCCGTTTCATAAAAGTACCGAGGAATTTAAGATATGATGTTGGGGTTGCTAAGGGTAACCTAAAGGTTCAGGGAGTCAGCGGCTCAGGCCTTACGAGCCCCCGAAGGCCTAGCGTTGGGGACTCCAGGCAATGAACATACTTAAGGCTCTTATGGTTAAATTTGCTTTGTACGCCCGTAACCTAGAGGGCTAGATATAGACTATAGATTTCGATTTGTCGCGATCCTGGCACACCTCCCTAAATTCCTAATTCCTGTTAGTTGGGGCTACTTCGTTCGACTTCCTAAATTGTCACTAGCGTAATAGTTACCTCTATAAATATTATGGTGGGATTTTCACAAATTTTTTGACATCGAACGAGCATCGATTCTAATTGAGTCAATCAACTTTAAGTAATAAGACAAATTTTTGTTAACCCATTCAGTGGAACATTAATTTTATGAACATAAATAAACACCAAACTCACCTCGGTTCACAGAGTGATTTTAAATTGAAATTAAAAATAGTGAGGAGATGCGTCGACGTCGACTGTCCACCGTCCGTGTGGCGGCGGGCCTACACAACACCTTGCTTATAAAATGACTACGTAAAAAATATATATACGTTGTACGGCATTAAAGGTCACCGTACACGGACCAATTTTACCCCTACAGTGACTACAGCAGTCGCCGTACTACCGCCTGTTTTTATACGTAACAACAATACGATCTAGCTGAATGTATGGCGACCCTTAATTAATGCGTAGTGAATTTAAATACAGCCAGTTTTGTTAACTTTTGACGTAGTCGATTATTAACCCTTCTTTGCATGAAGATGGCAGTTTCCATCATAATATTTAGTCAAAAAAATGGTTCTCAAAACCCTTGTACTGTAAGCATTACTTACATCGCCCTGATTTAGTTTTAAAAAAATTAAAAAATCATCCAAAGAAGGGTTAAATTACGTAAATGTATTTATATTTTTAAACGTAATATTAGACTTAAGTACAAGATTTTGATTTGAATTGTATATAATACTAGCTGTTGTGCGCGACATCGTCCGCGTGGAATTAAATAATATAGCATATGTTACTCGGGGATAATATAAATAGCTTTCCGACGATGAAAGAATTTTTGAAATCGGACCAGTGTTCTTGAGTTATTTCAATACATACAAAAATACAAAATTTCCATCTTTACAATATTAGTATAGATAAAAAATAATGTGTTGACTCCATTAACTTACGATGTTCAAAACCTATTCACTAAATTATATGAATCTATTACTTACTTAAATATTGTACTTTGCGTAAGGTGACTTGAGGTACTCCAGCTTTGTTAAAGCTTTTTAAAATCACGAAATTCTTACTTTCTTAAGTACACAATTAAGTAAAAAACGTATATTAATCCTTATCTTTATCCTTACATAGTATAAAACAATAACGCTTTTTTATATATGCTTGAATGTTTAAAACTACGCAACGGATTTTGATGCGGTTTTTTTATAGATAGAGTGATTCATAAGGTTTTCATGTATAATACATTCACAATATAGTAGAGTAATACTGATCATTTAGTGGTTTTTAATATGATGTCGTAAATTAAAACATTTTTAGCGCTTACATTGCAAACGCTGCAGCATTTATTTATTCCAAATGTAGAAATGTGTTCAAGCTTAAAACTTAATTTAATACACGATGTGTAGTCTAACATCCAGTCAGATAATTTGAAGGCAGGTAGAGTGTTATGATATTAAAATTTAATTTTCGTTAACCCTTGCCGCGTCGGTGTGGTCACGTTTCAGAAAATCCCAATACGGGTCAAATAGGCCAAGTTTTAATAAAGGGTTTGTTCTATTTACATTGCGGGATAACGCGTATTTTATTTTATAACAAAAGTTCGGTGATATAATCTATTTGGAAATATACTTTTATACTTGATAGCCTCAAAAGTGTAGACCGAAGTAAGTATGGATCATAGATTAAAAGGAGCATATGAGACATGATATATGTCACACTGACAGCGACTGAAACACATTTATACGAAATATACGTAACGTGACAAAGACAGTGACATAGATCTTTGGTCCCTTTCTCCGTATGCGATTTTGTTTGTTTGGGTCCAGTTATAAGACCCAAACAAATGTGACGTATCAAATAGTATTGTGCCGCTCCAAGCGTATTTTCAGTGAACTAATTTTTCATACGTCCCAGGCAAAGGCTTAAGCCACGATATTATTGGTTTAAGACAATACAATTCATTAAGTAATAGCAATCCTAACATTGATCTGTTCAACACGAAACCAGCTTACATTGCAAAAGATTTAAGTAACGATTTCTTTGGCTGTCCATAGAAACCTATGGCAGCGTTTGTCCCACTCACTAGCTGTATTATTGTTCTCTTTGTGATTATTTAATAAGATTATTTGTACAACTATCTGCGAAAATTTTGTATAAAGTTTTCCTGTGTAAAAAAAAATAACCGTGAAGTGTTGCACACAAAACAAACGTATGACGTAGTCCAAGGCATTTTTGGTCCCTCAACCGTATACGGTATAGCCAGTTCTATATCCTTCTCCTTCTAAGGTATGGATTGCACACTTTACATAGGGAGAAGGCCAGGATGATTATTGCTTATAACAGCAGCATTATATTGTATTTTGAAATAGACAACGTACTGTATATAAAAAAACTGTCATATTTACGTGCAATCTATACTAATATTATGAAGAGAGAAACTTTTATTTCAACGTGTTAGTAGTTTACTCACCTTGAATATTAGAAATTAGAATTTTATTTTCAGTAGTTTTAAATTATATTCAATTAATAAATGTATGAATTAACATGTGTTTTTACTTTAAGTTTTTAAAACTAAACTTCACTACAGTTAGAAATTTACAGGAAATTAATATCAGGTAAGTAGGGGGTCTACCTAATACGGAAAAATGTCAAGGGGTCTATGACACACAAAGTTTGGGGAACTCTGCTCTAGAGTCATGTTATAGATTTGAAGATATTATATTTGAACGGTTCTTATTTTGTCTATTTTCAATATTTGACAGTAACATTATATAGTATTGTATGTAAATGGGGAACGCGTAGAGCCCGGTGACTCCGTCCCGCAGGTCGACTGAATTACCTTAAATATTCAATTACGAGTATCTTTGCATATTTACTATCAAAAATGGTCGAACATTTTCTAATGTTATTTTGGGGAGTAGCGTTTACTTAATTATTTTTAACCATTGGACAAAATAAATATTACACAGCGCCAAGTGTAAAGACTAAATAATTCGTTATCGAACAACACGACAGACCACCAGGTTCTATCCCATCTGGATGGCTGGTAATCCACAACCGTGCGGTTATCGCGGAACTTTCTGCCCCGCACAGCCGCGTTGTGGAATGGTATGTCCTCGGCGGTATTTCCAAACCGATACGACTTAGGATCCTTTAAGGAGCGAGCCTATCTATTCCTTAAATCCCGGCAACGCATTTGCGGTTCCTCGAGTGTTGCAAATGTCCATAGACGTCGAAGGTCACCTCGGTGATCCAGCTGCGAGTTTGCCTTCTTCTCTTATAAAAAACCTTTAAAAAATGATAGATTTCTATACTAACATAAATTTTATAGTACGTTGGTTGACGTATCCACACAGATGAGTGCCCGAGATTCTTGTTTCTTGTCCATAGAAGTTTCTAGAACAAGTTTAAAGTATTTACATATATTTATACATCGGCATCACTCGGGACTATTTGTCCTCAGGCATTACTAAGTTAGGAGCCGACAGAATATATCGTTTAAGTTGTTGCGGGTAACTTAAAGGGGTAAACTACTCCCGTCAGTAAGTGATATGCCAACAATTTCCAATTTGTTCACGCATAAAGAAATAAGCACTCTTTTTTGTTATAAGACGGCAAGCGAGCGAGTGGTCACCTTTTTTTTACGTGGAGAAAATGCCTAACGAATATCGCCCTTGTGGGTAATGTCCGGCGGCCACCTGGATTCGCTGAAATAGCAAAGCAGCCATTGCCCTTAGACAGCTACAGTTACAGATGCGTTGCCTACCCTTAATCTTCGGTGGAGGAGGCACAGCAAGAGGATAATTCCTCTCATGCGTCCCCTCCTCCGTTAAGTGCACTTTCCCTTCCCATAATTTCCTTATAAGAAAAGAATAAGAAGGGAAAGTGGAATATAATTAGTGCCCTACTGCTAGTTGTAAAATTATGATAGTACAATAGTTTTTGCGTTAAAGCTAGCAATAGTTTTATAATTTTACTGGTCTGTTTTCCATAGTCCATACATCTCTAATCTGAACATGGGGTGTATGACAATTCTTTCTCTGTCTTTAAAGCCTTGAATTCACCAGGATAGTATTTCAGTCGAGTAGCAAATAATTTTGTAACTAAACGTGTCCGAACACCAACATTTTAGTAGATTAGTAAATCCTTTATTCGGGTTCTTGCTAATTGGCACTCGACTAAAATATTATCCTGGTACGAACAAGGTTTAATATATTGTCAAACTAAACATTGTAATATTGCTAGGAAATTTTCAATTAGCAGCGTGTTCTTGACGTTTCGTAATAGTGAGGAGATTGTGCTGAGAAATCAATTAAATCTTGCGGACTTCGGCGGTCCTTTGAACTTGTCATGTTTTATACTTTGCACGTTAATAGAAATGTTTTAAGATTTTAGAACTAGCTGTCGCTTGCGTCTTCGTCCGCGTGGAATATAGTATAGCTTATGTTACTCAGTGATAATGTAGCTTTCTAATGTAATTAAATGAAAATGAAAAAAGTTTATTAGCAAACTATACATACAAAAATACAATGCTTTCATCTTTGTAATATTAAGTATACATAAAAGCTGTCATTCATAAATTAAAAAAGTATGCTACGATAAAGCCGGCTACAGATGTATAGTTTTTTAACCGACTTAAGTCAATGAGTTTTTTAAACTATGCAGTTAAAATTGACATATACACGTCAGTCACACAAAACTGACGTCACACGTCCGTCATTCGAACTGCACAGTCGAACAGTTCTCAGTTTTGCCTACGCACGTAAGTTTTAACTTTCATTCGAACTGGACAGTTAAAACTAATTGTGTGTAGCCGATTTTATACATGCAAAGAGCACTTTACTTTATAAATTGGCTTTCTTGTTACTCAAAAGGCAATAAGTAGCTTCTTGTTCGAGGAAAACGTTCCGTTTAGAAATAATAGCTTTTTAAATATAAGTACACTTACCCTAAAAGCTCTTACAACACGATTTATTTAATAAATTATCGTTGGTAGCTTACTTCTTAATACATTATCTTAAACTTTAACTATTTACATATTTAAAATCAACGTAAATATATTTATGGGACTACATCGTTGTTAATCCTTCTCGCGCGATTCTCTTCTGATTTTTCACTTATCTTTTTAATTAACAAAAGGCAATGGTCTTATGGCCATTATGCCACCAAAGAGTTCCGATATTGACTGAACAATTTGATTTCGTACTTTTATAACTAGATGGCGTTGTACTATGTACGTACGCACTATCGTTTTATTGTTGTGTTTATTGAGAGATTTTTTTTGTATAGATTCCAGACTCTTACTTTACATTCTCTTTGGTGCGGAATTGAAAAAAAAAATAAGTAAATAAAATTATGGTATAAGACCTGAATATTACAGTGGTAGAGCCCGCTTTAACATCTTTACACGAATTGTCCAGCTCGCCCGGTGAAATACCACGACCACACAGAAGACAGGCGTCAAATGTTTATTTATATTATTCGTATATTCGGCGTATTCCGTGTTTAGTCTGACGAGTGTGGTGCCGGAGGACTCATTTTAGTCCACTTTCCCTTCCCATCCTTTTCTTCTAAGGAATTGATGGGACGGGGAAGTGGATTGGCGGGGGAGGGGACGCATAGGAAGAGGTATTATCCTCTTGCTGTCCGTAGATTTAAGGGTAGGCAACGCATCTGCAATTGCGGATGTCTATGGGTAGCGGTCGCTTTGCTTTTTCAGGGAATCAAGATGATCGCTTGCTCGTTTGCCACTTTGTAATATAAAAAATATTACATGATATAACGTTCGTAGGAAATTACATTTATTTCTCACATTACATACCCAATTCAAGTCGATATGAGCCATTTTGCGGGTAGTTACACTTAATTAATATGTTTCCCTGTTGAGCCACTTCCTTAGAAGTTGATACCTTCATCTGACCCTGTGGTATGTTTTACTTAATTACAAATTAAAAGTACCCTATTAAACAAACAATAGCTTGCAATTTGTAACGTACTTTTAAAACCATACAAACTAGGCTATTTGAAAAAACAATAGAAAGCTCAAAATAAATTAATAAGTATACAAGCTGTTGCTTCCGACTTCATTCGCACAGTATTAAAAAATATAGCCCATGTTATTCGGGAAACATGTAGCTATATAACGGTGAAAGATTTTTTTAAACCGGTCCAGTAATAGAAAGTCATAAGATGATTAATAACATGGCGTACGTTATAGCTTTCATGTAATTGGCGCTTTGAGACATAAAGAAATGGCTGCTGCCTGGATGTAGTCAAAAGTGCTGTTAATTTAAGTTTAGCAGAGTTTATTCCTCTTGCGAACATAATTATGTGATCAATAATAATGAACCATGAATAAGTGGTACGGTTTCGCGCACGATTGACTTCTAATTCTTATTCGTGAATAATAATAGTCGCCCGGAAGTACTTACACTCTCGATTGTTTTACAGCAACGTAGTTACTTAGAATTAATGTTTAATGAATGTCTAAATTGATTTTATGAATTTTGATAAATACTTAATCAAATTTATTCGAATTAAAATAATGGAGCTTGACCGATGTGACATATACAAAATTATAAAAATAGAAATCTTGCCTCTTGTTGAATTTGAATGTTATTTTTTATACTAGACTCGTCTATTTTATAAATGCAATGCTCGTTCTAACGTAAAACAATATGTAAAAGTATCCCGAGACAGTTCAGGATACGAACTTATTGTCTCGCCCCCTTCCCTGTCCTCGCGTCTCCTCCCCTGTCATCCAATATTCATGCAAATACAACTGACACCCCAAATTGGGTTTGCAACAAAGATATAAGGCTGGGAACTCGATTGATAAGGTATTGAAATGTTATATTTTAACAATGCTTTGTTATAGATAAAGATATTTGTCAGTTAAAGTGTTACGAGGCTTAACCAGTATAGTATTTTAGTCTAGTAGCAAGTAGCATTTATCCGAATAAGGGATTTACTACTATTCGGACTCGTTTAAGCCTAAAGCTGCACACTAAGGTAGTAATTTAGTTACTAAATGTGTCCGAACATCAACATTTTAGTAAAATAGATTACTAAATTCTTTGTTCGGATACTTGCTACTTGCTACTCGACTAAATACTATTGTAGTGCGTACAAGGCTTTAGAGCTGGATTCTCGTTCTAGGTATTTCAGATGACAATTAATCAATTTTCATTATCATAAACTAAGTCTAAGCCTAACTGTGTCAGTTAAATCTTTATTACAACTAGCGGTTGCTCGCGGCTTCATCCGCGCGTAATTTAAAAATCTAGTAATAAAAGTAGCCCCTGTTACTCAGTGGTAATGTATACCTTTCTAATAGTGAAAGAATTTTTGAAACATGTCCAGTTTTTGAATTAATTCGTTACATACAAAAATATTTTTTCCTCTTTGTAATATTAGTATTAAAATAATTTTCACAGATAAGATAAAATGTTTTATACTTAATTTGCAGTCTGTACTTGTTCTAGTTAAATGCTTTTTATCATAAAATATAACAAGATTATATTTTTTATTGCATTTTCGAGTGAACAATTTAATAAGCAGCCAGTGCAACGAAATAATTTATTCATTTTCAATGTGAAGGAATACTTAAAAAGGTATATTTTACGTTTAAAATGCAGCCTTAATTTTAAAAAGCAATATTCCAGATTGTGTAGTGCCGGACAGCTGAGAGCCAGGGGGCCCGGGGGGCCAGGGGGGTGCTGTGGGTCCGGGGGTTAGGGGACTAAGGTAATATTTAGATGTCAACGTCACTCACATTTTATTTCAAGTGTCGGATAGCGAATGAAAATTGTCGTAAATTGTTTTAATAATACTCGTACTTATACCAAAGAATACGTTTATATTATACTAGCTGTTGTGCGCGACATCGTCCCCGTGGAATAAAATAATATAGTCTATGTTACTCCGGGTTAATGTAGCTTTATAATAGTGAAAGATTTTTTTAAAACGGCCCAGTAGTTATTGAGTTATTTCAATACAAACAAAAATACAAAGTTTCTCTTTTTATAATATTAGTATATATTAGTAATGATATTTTTATTCTAGATTAGCTATTGTTCGACACTTCGTGCGCGCGGAATAAAAAAATATAACCTATGTTACTTACTAATGTACGAGTAGCTTTGTAATGATAAAAGAATACATAAATACAATACAAAATACAAGTCTTTCTTTTTCCCATAGATAATTTTAATTATTTTTAAATCCATAACCTTATCTTATCTTTGTGTATTCAGTTTGATACTCGAGGTCGTATAAAAAGCATAATTACTGAGCCAGAGGTCGCTTCGTGCTTCATTTTACATTAAGTTGATTAAAATTAACTCAGTCGCTTTTATTATAATTATTTTAACGTGGAAATAACGTTACTCAGCACGGACGAGGATAAGCTTCTCTTACCTTGTACGCGCCAGGATAGTATTTTAGACGAGTAGCAAGTAGTATTTATCCGAACAAAGGATTTACTACTTTTCGGACTCGTTTAAGCCTAAACCTACGCACTAGGGTAGTAATTTAGTAAGTAAACGTGTCCGAACAGCAACATTTTAGTAGAGTAGATTAGTAAATCCTTTGTATGGAGACTTGCTACTTGCTACTCGGCTAAAATACTATCCTGGTGCGAACAAGGCTTTAAGCTTTATTCGGACTAGGACAGTATTTTAGTGATAATTCACTTAGTGATACGCAAGCAATTTAGTAAAAAACGTGTCCGTAGAGCAACATTTTAGTAGAGTAGATTAGTAAATCTAGAGGTCTCTAGTGTCGGAGGCTAAGACCCAACTTGCTTCGGTGCGTCAGCGGAGTAAGATTAGTTAATCCTTTGGTCGTGGTCGGATACTTATTACTTGCTACTCGACTAAAATACTATCCTAATGCGAACAAGGCTTGAGATGTGCAGATATTAACCGTTAAATTATGAACTGAAAATTGTAAAAACATTACACGAGACAACGTAAATATGCGATTTAAGCTCTTATGCGATTTAAGGAAAACAATTTCAATTCTCTTTATAATTTTAAATTATTTAAGCGCCAATAGCCTAATGGTTTGGGGTACGGAGTGCCGATCTCGCGGCCGCGGGTTCGAACCCTGACATTCGACTATTATCGTGGACCATATCCTACGAGTAACACAAGCTTTTTCAAGCTTACTTGGAATGGTTAAAGGAAATATTAGTCATTTCACAAAAATCTAAGTTATTTTTTTTAAAATGTCGATTAAAAAAATGTCGATCGTGTCAAATGGAGATCCGTTGTCTCCGCCTACCCCTTTAAGTTACGAGGGTGAGTTTCGTAGTTCTATGTCGACTATAAAATACCTATAAATGCCTAAACATTACCATTTGACAAAGACCGATTTTTTTTTGTGACGTGGAGGAATGCTTTATGCACTTTGCTTTATGGCTCCGTGCGGGGCTCCTGGCCTTGATAAAGGCCGGACTACCCGCTAAGCTCCCGCGGTGTTCCTCCGTCTCCTTACCGGGCCGTAGAGTCCATTGTGAGCCACGACCCAGCTAGGATGGCCCCTTGGTAGGGGCTCGACGCGTGTAGGGAAGAGGCTTCAAACAAAGCCCCCTCTCCTCAAATGATGCCCTCCCTCGTAACACGAGAGGGGAGGCACCCGCCACAGTCGGCGCAGCGGGCCCCTCGACCCGCC
>QDHC01000076.1:3220-14900 GCA_013186455.1 Papilio dardanus tibullus | reverse complement strand
GAGGCTTCAATAGACAGCCCCTTCCCTCTCCTCAAATGATGCCTCCCCTCGGAACACGAGAGAGGTGGCACCCGCCACAATCGGCGCAGCGGGCCTGTCGACCCTGCAGCCACCACGCCTGCAGCATCACCTTCTCCTTCTTGCTGCAGGGGTGCCAAAGACCGATACAAAACATGTTGTTTCCTCTTAATTGGTAATGCAATATTTACTTCGAAGCGATAATTTGTATACAAAAGCATGATTTTCAGTATTTTCTATAACATATTTTTTTATTATAAGATGATTGTACAATACGCTGTATAGTCCCGGGCACTTTGATTGATGGCAGACGCGTGTTGCAGACACTGTATAAATGGAGCTATAATTCGCTTGTGTATTTTGATAATCAAAACATAACACAATTATGTAACAACCACTTTGTTATGTGGGAATTTTGATACAATTACTTGTATAAACAATGACTTGAAAGCCTCGGTGGCTCAGGAGTTTAACTCTTGACTTGTAAACTGCAGGTCCCGAGTTCGAATCCCGCCATCTATAAGTGTTTTTCGCTTTTTATATGTACATATTTAGTTGACCCTCTTACGGTGAAGGAAAACAAAGTGATGTCTGCACATATCGGTGAAGAAATTCAAAGATATATGTGAGGTCACGCAAAATACGCGCTAGTCGCGGAGTTACGAACAATACTACAATGTTTTCCATTAATTTGATCGTCCGCGTGGAATTGAAAAATATAGCCTATGTTACTCGAATATCATGTAGCTTTCTAATAGTGAAAGAATTTTTGAAATCGTCGCAGTAGTTTCTGAGTTATTTCAATACATACAAAAATACAAATCTTTCTCTTCTCTTTATGAATATAGATTAGTAGGATTTTGAAAAAAAAATGTTACATTGTCTCGCAAGACTAAATATGAAATTAAATACCCCATTCTATGTGTATTCTATTTTTTTTATCCTAAAGTTAAACTTAACGTTTTAATATTAAATAGTTTTTTTCACAGTAGTTGTAATGTTAAAAAGAATACATTTTTTGCGTTTCTTTGTCTTCGTCTTATTAATTTACGCTGAACGTCAACTTGACGTCCGAGATGTGCCAAAGAAAATTCGTATAATAATTTTACAATGCCTAAAACTGGTACGGAAGACATCACAAAGTCCTCGGACAGACGACCGAGGAGTGTCAGCGAGGTGAGCCCCAGGGTACCATTGCATTTCACGGTGCACAAGCCTGGCTGTCACTTCGAGAGTTGCTGTGGCGTGTGCAACCTGTTCCCTGGCGTGCTGCTGGTGGCTTTCTGCCAGGTGCTGGTGGGCGCGGTGCTCCTCACCCTCATCTTGACACACGGCAAGCAGTATGACAACATTCATAACACCCCGGATTCGCAGAGTTAGTAAAACACTTCAAGTTCTTTTATTCCGATTAGTTTATTCGAACTAGAAATCTGATTTAAACAAAATTGATTAAAAATAATAATTAAAGATACATTAGATTAGCTTAAAATGGATGGAGATGGATTGGATTCGGCCATTAGGCGCTCATTTGAGAACACTCTGATTATAACAAAAAATAATTAACTAAATTACTTTTTTATTTTTTAAAAGACCGTCGTTTGGTACCGAATGCATATTCTATACTAAAATAAAAAGAAAAACTGTGTATTTTTGTATGTATTGAAATAACTCAAGAACTACTGGACCGATTAAAAAAAATCACCATTGGAAAGCTACATTATCCCCGAGTAACATAGGCAATATTTTTTAACGCAGACGAAGTCGCAAGCAACAGGTAGTTTTTAATGAAAGCATCGAGTAAGTGACGTATCTAGGATCGAGACAATTTGTGATCTTAAACATAAAAAGTTAAAAGAAATATTGCTATTTTGTTGTAGTAATGAGCCTGGGCACCGGCGCCATGCTGAGCGGCGTGACGGGCGCCGGCTTCCTGCTCATCATTGTGGCCCTCACTGAGAACTGCAGAGCTATGCTGGTATTTATTTACTAACTTATACTAATATTATAAAAAGGAAAAGTGTGCAGGGCCTCGTAATGCATAATGGCGCCTGTATGGAAAAAAGACTTGAATTAAGCAAAGAACTGAACTTTTTTTAAAAAAATTGGGCCTTCGGCTTTGGCCCCCATGTGCATTGTACACTTTGCATAGGCCTTGAAAGTATGTATATCTATATTTTTGTAAATGCCTGTATGTACCTCTAGAAACAACTTAAAAACTACTAGGCCTCAATAATTCTTTCACCGTTAGAAAGGTACATTAACACTGAGTAATATAGGTTATGTTGTTTCTACCGCGCGGACGAAGTCCCGAGCAACAGCTGGTATTTAAAAATAAATACTCTAATTTATTTAAGAACTGAAGAATAGGCTGGAAAGTTGTCAGAATAATAATTTTCAGATATATTTGCTGGTGGCGATGTTTGTCCTGATGGGCATGGTGTCACTAGCAGTGGCAAAGATTGGACGTTCCTGTATACGGTTCAAAGATGGTACACAAATAAGTCTTGTCGCACTAGGATAGTATTTTAGTCGAGTAGCAATTAGCAAGTATCCGAACAAAGAATTTACTAATCTAATCTACTAAAATATCTCTGTTCGGACACGTTTAGTTACTTAATTACTTGCTACTGGACTGAAATACTATTCTGGTGCGTTCAAGGCTTTAGATTTACTTTTAAAGTAGTTTTTATTCGCATCTTAAATAAATAAGCAAAGTATTATACAAAAATGGAGTTGAACAAATATAGAGCATGATTTAAGCCTGTTACAAACGTTAGTTTTAACTGTAAAGTTAAAACTGACGTACACATGTCAATTTGAACTGCACAGTCGAGTATAGATCTCAGTTTTGCCTACACACGTTAGTTTTAAATCCGCAGTCGAACTGTACAGTTAAAACTGAGCGTCTGTAGGTTGCTTAAATATAAGGTTGTACATCGTCATCATCATCATCATCACCAGCTCACTATATGTCCCTACCGAGCGCCTCGGAGCTTTCCCTGAGGGGTCACTAGGCCAGTCAACCACGCTGGCCAAGTGCGGGTTGGTAGACTTTACATATATCTTTGAATTTCTTCGCCGATATGTGCAGGTTGCATCACGATGTTTTTCTTCACCGTAAGAGCGTCAGGTAAATAAAGGCGAGGCATATTATTTTAATCAAGTTTTCATAACTTTAATTGTATTTTTTAGCTTCAAAAATCAAAGATGAGCAGCACAGGTTGGTGAACTTGGCTTGTGTCAGCGGACTGTTCACATTCTTCGGAGCAGTGCTGTATTTCTTCTCTTTCGTGGTTGTGTTCAGTTTCTACCACTTCAGATATGTGCGTCGCGCCATCCTCATGCACGAAGCGGAGTGTGAATAAACAGATATATTGTCTATGTCGTATTTATTGAAACTATGACATATTTTATTCAAATATAAATTTATATAACAGTTATTCTTGTTTATTTCTTTGTTCTAGACACATTTATACGAAATATACGTAACGTGACAAAGACAGTGACATCTTCGGTCCCTTTCTACGTATGCGATTTTGTTTGTCTGGGTCCAGAAATAAGACCCAAATAAATGTGACGTATCATATAATATTGTGGCGCTCCAAGCGTATTTTTAGTGAAGTAATTTTTCATACGTCCCAGGCAAAGGCTTAAGACATGATATTATTTGTTTAAAATCGTAAAGTGAGCACACACAACGTAGCTATGACGTAGTCTAAGTCATTTTTTGTCCCTCAACCTTATACGCTATAGCCATTTCTATATTTTTCTCTTTCTACGGTCTATATACAGTATCAAGTGATCCATTGTAAAGCAAAAACTCGTTGACCAAACTTGATTTATATTGATATTTTAAATACGATCAATTTACATTATCTATACCATTGTTTTGTCCGTGAATACTATTGTTTCCTATTTGAATTTTAATGTATTTATTCAATTTCAATACGTAAAAGGTTCGTTGAAATATTTCAAGTGACCCATTCGTATCTACAATTAGATACGACGCCCGCAGTGTGGCTTCACACTTCTTGTAAAGACATGACACTTGACATTACGTAGTGTTGTGGAAACAAACGAGAAAGGGTGCTAGAAAGTTGCACTTTACACTTTCTTTCCCGAGAACCTTTCCTTGATAGTCAGTGTGGTTACAGTGGTAGAGCCCGCTTTAATACCTTCACACGAATTGTCCGGCTCGCCCGGTGAAATACCACGACCACACAGAAGACAGGCGTCAAATGGAAGCAATTCCGTGTTTCGTCTGATGAGTGTGGTGCCGGAGGCCTAATTTTAGTCTACTTTCCCTTCCTATCCTTTTCTTATAAGGAAATGAATGAAATGGGAAGTGTACTTGGCGGGGGAGGGGACGTATAGGAAAGAGAATTATCCTCTGGATGTGCGTCTCCTCCTCCGTAGATTAAGGGTTGGCAACGCATCTGCAATTGCAGATGTCTATGGGCAGCGGTCGCTTCGGCATTTCAGTGAATCAAGGCGGCCGCTTGCTCGTTTGCCGCTTTGTAATATATAAAAAAAGTCAAAACTAAGTTCCGTTTGAACCGTGAAGTTAATTTATGTAGTTCTAATGATTCGCGTCAGTTATTTAGTTTGGAAGCGCAGTTTCACAAATTAAGTTCTCATTAGAGTTAGGCTTTCCAATTAATCATATAGCTCCGCGTGCAATTTGCACATCCACTAGTATACTGAACGCTGAATTTGCAATGTGTTTGCTAAACGACGTAGATTTGACCAAAGATATATTATACTATAGATGGAACGTTCAAAGCTTAAAAGTAAGACATTTTCTTTGACCTCCTGAGGTCTTCCGTGGGGAAATTTCCCGTAGTGTTGACCTTTACATTACATTTGCCGACATAAAAAGTCGACCGAATGTAACCTCTTCTCTCGTATTTAAATTTTATTTCATAGTATTTACTAAAGTTTAATATTATAAACAATCGAGACATTTTTAAAACGCTAATTAAAAATTTATAACCATAAAAAAATAGTCTTTGTTAAAAATTGTGTGGATTGTGATGATGAAATAAAATAATAATAATGAACAACGATAATTAACATTTTAATGAATGTTTTAGATGTTCTATTGTTAATTTAAAAAAAAACACATTTTCCCAAACTTGGGATTTTTTTTCATGATACTGGCAAGTTTTTTTTTATAATTTCATTCGCAGCACGAATTTTAACGTCAAATTAGTATGGAGCGCTTCCTCTATGTATAATATCTCTTTGATTTGACCAAGTATCATTAAATTGTATTATAATTAGAGGCACGGAAAATTCGCAAAAAAAAACTCCAGTTTCGCATTTATATTTTTCAAAATTTTAAAATTTCGCATAAAGGAGAATGGGCAGAGTCCTAAGGACTTTGGTCTACCTAGTCAACAGCAACGAGCCATATATCGTTGGAAAGGTCTTTGCTTATATATATATTTTTTTTAATTAATGTAAATTGTAGGTTATGGGGTTCTGGAGTTATTGTCCAAAATAATAGCAAAATGTACATTTTCAATTTGCTTCTACTAAGAGTAGACTTACATCTATTGTACTGAAGTCTGTCAGTATTCACAGGTAATAGGGTCCCTACTCTAGGGTACTGGGGAAGGGACATTTTGTTTTATTTTATACTATGCCAAACGACTAAACGGCGACCTACACTCGTCGAAGTAGCGAAACGATCGCCTAATAAGTGCGGGAGGCTTAATGTTAGTCCACTTTATTCCATTGTTAGCCATTCGAAATAATCCTGAAGCTTGTGTTATTCAAATGTTTATAAGTTTTTAATGAATACAACTTCAATTTGAATAACAGAAGTATTCATAATGAAGCTTTCGTCCAATTAAAAATAAAATATAAGTATTCAAAGCTGGAAAATGAAAACATCGGAAATAACCTCAATACAGATATTGATATGCGCTCTGTAAATAAAACATATGAAACCTTTTGATTTCCAGTCGTTATTAACGAAGGAATATTTTCAAAGTATAATATGATAAAGCGGAAAGATTTGTTCGTTTGGATGCAAAACGAATGAATGTGAAAGTCTACAATGGTTCAATAAATAAATAAAATTAATATTTTGTTTCGTAATGTTTATACTAGATGGCGTTGTGCGACGTACATGCGCGCTATTGTTTTGTTGTTCCGTTTAAATGTGAAATTAGTGGCCTTCGGGTGTCTAATACGAGGTTTAGGCTAAGCGCCATCAGCGCCCTGCCACCTATAGCCCGGTATAGTTGTAAATGCCTCCTCAAGGCAAACAGTGGCAAATCAGCCACAAAAAAAAAAAAGGGTGTCTAATTTACTGAAGTAACGGCCCGAGCCGAAGTTCCCGAGGGAGCCCTCACGCTTAGTTACTCATAAACAAGGTTTAGGCTAAGCGCCATCTGCGCCCTGCCACCTCAAGCCCGGTGAATCTGTAAATGCCTCCTCTAGGCAAACAGTGACCTTCAGTCACAGATCAATCATCGGTGGGCTATTCTTTAGGAATCCTGTACATGAAATAGTATACTTTAATGAAAAGTTTCATTATCTAATTATTACACTTAATCTTAATTTTAATATAATTTCCGCGCGGACTAAGTCGCGGGCAACAGCTAGTTGTTAATAAAAGTGTCTTGTTCGTTGTTTATTCCACTCGCGCGTTTTTTCCTTGTCTACTATCACATCAAAGAAATACTGAAAACAACACAATGGTCATTTCATGAAATAAACGACAAATGTCAAGAGAAAAGTACTGCTATTATGTTGCATAAAGCTATCCATTAATTATTGTCGAATGAACACAATACGACAGTGCTGTTCTTCACTGAAATGCTTTTAAACATCGCCTTCAATCAAAGAAAATAAAAATATAAAACTTTATGCTTGTATATCTGAGTTTGGTGATGAATAAAATGGATACTGCTTAGCCATACTCAGAGTAGATAGGCGCAAGGGTCCCTTAGTATAGAATTAGAGATGAACTATGGGTTTCTTTAAGTAACTTTTAGACTTTTAGACGTCATTTAGTATCACAATTACACGATTACTAAGTTTTTATTATTGATGAAGTCCCAAATCCCTTTAACTTTTTAAACAAAAACATTGTTTTAGTGTTGTCAGTGTATATGCAATCAGCCAGTCGATCAGTGCATTGACTTGCTGTCGGTTACGTCCCATGTTCAAATCTTTTGACAGCTCGCAGATTAAAAGTTACCGTTAACGGATTTTTGGCACAGGTTTAAAATGGAAGCACACAGATGAAAATTGAGTTTTTAATCTGGAAGCTTCGAACCAGGTAGATAGTTTATTTAAATAACCAAACAAAAAGTTTAATAACGAACAATTTATTTTGACTTATTAAAAACACAAAAATATGCTCATGAAATGATTGATAAATGAACAAAATACAAACAGAATTACTTATTTAACTATTAATAAATCACAGAAGCGAGTTGGTTGTTGAGTTTTCAATGGCTTGAGTTAACAGTTGGCATCAGATGACTACTGAGCTCCGATGGCGCGGGGCAGCTCGCTCTCGCCTTCGATGAACTTGCCAGAGCGGCTGATGCGGATGGGCACGCGCACGCACACCACGGCCTGGTTCCTGTCGTCTACTACCCTGAACTCAATAGTCGCGGAGGTGCCCTGGAAATCATTACTTAAATCAGCATCTGTAAAAGAGTGAATATAGCGGGCGAAGAGTTGTATAGGTAAGAGAAATATCCTCAATAAAGTTCTCCAAGGTTTCTACTAGCTACAGATTTCTAGGAAATAGACACTTCGCTATTTTAGCTAAACATTTGCAAAAAAATGTCAGAGTATTACCACGGGGAACCAGGACTCGATGAACATCCTTAGGGTGTAGTTGACGCTGGTGCCGGAGCTGACTGGGCAGCGGGTGTTGGTGAGGAAGTTGCAGGTGTTCGCGTTGTTGCCCAGGTTGTATTGTACCGGCACTGAGCCGAGGTACGCCGTGGCAAGGGTGCGCATCGACTGAAGGTTGCGAGCTACAGAAAAGATTTCAAATAATGCAGTTTACGATGTTACACGTAAAAGAGTATCCTCAAACACGATTCATTCATGATATTGAATGAAGAAACATTAAATATACAGGAGAAATGGAAACCTCTAGTCTATAATAATGTTAGTAGTACAGATCTGTCTTTGTATACTCACGAGCTCTGAAAGTCATGTGGATGACAGCGTCGCGCAGCTGCTGCAGCACGCAGGGCGGGTTGGTGCAGCCCTCGATGCGAGTGGTTTGCGGTAGGTTACCAGAGTGATTCACACCTAAGAAAATATAATTCATAAAATGCATTTGAATGTACAATATATTAAAATCACACACAATGTACAGATTTACCCAATTTACAATATATAAATTAGAATATGAGGGGTATAATGATAGAGCTAGGTCTAGGAAACTGATGAGGGGTGTGACGACTGAGATGACTGAAGATAGACTAATCTAGAGGACCAAAACCTAGCGCGTGACCCTACGTGATGATCAAATAATACAGCTTTAGTTCTTTAAGAAATTTGTTTAAAGTGTGTTAATATAGGAAGCTATAGAAATAAGAAAAAGAAGGAAATCAAGGGAAGATACTTACATCTTTGTACGTTGGTGGCGTCGGCAACAGCCAGGGCGAGGCACAAGGCGATCACGAATTTCATCATTTTGTTTATTCTGGTTGTAACTGCAAGTTACTTCGATAACTTGATTTGATACATTGTTGGTGACAGTTACAGTTTTTATATAAAATTCTTATCAAACAGGTGTGCAGTATCGGGTGAAGTTAATTAGTGATTAGTGATGTTATCACTGTTGTCAGACATTGTTGCAGTTTTAACTACAGCCAGGAAACAGAAAACACTAACGAACACTTCTATAATTTTTCCAAATTGGCTAGTACTGAAATTTTTTTATAGGAGAAGAAGGCAAACGAGCAGCGGACATCTGCAACGCCAGAGGAATCACAGATGTGTTGCCCGCCTTTGAGAGAAGAGTACGCCCTTTTCTTGAAGGCCTCCCGTAAACGTTTGGAAATACCGCCGAGGACAGAGTGTTCCACAACGCGGCAAGTGATATGATCATAGAGTTATATTAAGTAATTTACTGATTCCTAAAGCTGTCTTCTTATAATGAGCTCAGGAAATTCATGAGATAGGCAATACAATTTAATGCTTCGACAAAAACATGATTACTTGGCCATTCCACATTGGCCTTATTGAACACTTTATGCAAATTTTGGGGATACAACAAGTCCATAGAGAGGGTCGTTTAGTCGGTATGGGACTCATGTTAGGATAGGTGAACACGAGTGAGCCTGAACCCGACACACCGGACGTGGAGCTCCCATTTCTGATGGTGTCTTAAGTAATTTTTCCTTCTATAAAACAAAATATTGATCACATTGGCCATATTTCTGGGATGGCCAACTGTGTTTGTTCAGTTTAGTTTTTGACAATTTATACTTTTTAAGTACGCGGCTAACTATAACATACAGACAACCGAAATCTTAAGTTATTCTTTTTTAAATTTCACTTTTAAATTCTAGAAATTTAAAATTCACCGAATTATAATTATAAAAAAAACAATAAACATTATGCTAATGACAAAATTGTGGGATACGATTGTCTACGTTGGAGTCATTGAAATTTGAGGTCGTTGAAGGGAAATATACGATACGTCTTTTTTACATAAGCAGTAAGCAAAGAAGCAGTCAGTCAAAATTTGCCGAAACTGCGAAACGTACGTTGCCCGTAGACATCAAAATGTCGTAGCAACTACATCTTGAATGGAGAGCGGAGACACTAAGAAAGATATTGTCCAAGGTCCCTCACAAAACAATGCAATCTCATAGAAGATAGTATGTCAAAGAACTTTGAGATATTCTCAGAGAGAGAGAGTAGAGTAGAGGTTTCTCTCGTCAAAAAGAGTCGAAATGTTCTAGAGAGCCGAGCTGTATCCGAGCTGTGTTAAATGAGACAGCTGTGTTATGTCGTTGGGCTCGCTTAGCTCAGCTCTTTGTTGGTGGGAACCAAACACATTTGAGGTAGCTCAGCTCACAATCTTCCGGTCATTATTCTTTTGCGGTGGGCGCTCGGCTTTATCCCAATTTGAATGTCTGCAATCCTTCTATCAGATCCCTGGCTACCCCTTTATATATATACAAAAGAATAAACGGAAATCTTAAAACCAACGCACAGCCAAATTAAGTCTAGAGACTTGAAATTTTGTATAGAGGTTACTGTTACTACGTAGGGGTGCACTAAGAAAGGATTTTTCGAAATTCGACCCCTAAGGGTCTTAAATGAGGGTCCCGTTTGTATGGTGCAATGTGATTCCTTGGGCAGATTCGCATGTAAATTGGAATAAATGCACGAATCAATTTTTCTTTTGAAATTCTTAATTTCTCACGGACAAAGTCGCTGGCGACCGCTTGTATTATTATAAATAGAATCGAGTAATCGTTATTGTAAATAGTCTGCAGGTGTTAAAATCAATGTCCNTGTCTAAATAAGTATACAGTAACCTGGATAAGCGAGATTTGCATAAGCAAGAAACCTCTATGAGCGAGACATTCTCTGGTTCCGACAAGCTACCTCCATAAGTGAGGAATTCGGATTAAATAGAAATCTCTATAAATGATCATCTGACGATCAAATCGATTCAAAACGAATGTTATTTTTTAATATTATCTGACAATTACATTATAAGAATGTCGCAATCAGAAGAAGCAAGCAGGGGAAATACCCAAAAATACTTTTCTTTTGGCGGTATCGCTGATGGCATCGACAGAAATGTATGAAACTGACATTGACATTCGATAAGTCATATGATTGTCACGTGTGAGATGTCGAACGTGATTGTCACTTTCATATATTTTTGACGTTCGTTATAGAATCGCTTCGTAGCGAATGTACAATACTATGGATAGCCCCCAGTTTAATTCAAATAGCGGGTTCGATGAGATCGTTACTAAATTATTGTTTGTATGGTAAATGGGCCATGAGCCATGTATCTGAACTAATTATAATGTGATTGAGAAGTGCAGAGTGTATTCCTTGATTCCGACATCACCCAGTGCCGCCCACGAATTATATTAAACCTTAGTAATTGTGATAACGTGCCACTTAGGTCGTTAGCATTTCAGCAAAATGTTATTAATTTCAATACTTCTGTCGGCTATTGTACTTTTTAAAGTTTTGTATAAAATGTCGCCATTGTCGAGTATTGTGTTCATTCGACAATAATTAATGGATAGCTTTATGCAATATAATAGCAGTACTTTATGTTGACTTTTGTCGTTTATTTTATAAATTGACTATTGTGTGTTCTGCAAAACGGTTGTGAGTCAGTTCTTTATGATAGTACTATTAACTATCTTTTAATGTTTTCTTTTCAACTTTAAAATTACATACTTACTTCGCTGGCACACCGACCCAAAGTGGGTCTTGGCCTCCAACACAAGAGAACGCCATCGTCGCCTGTCCTGAGCGGTCTGCTGCCAACAAATCCATCACAGAGCTATAGATATTGTAGACACGGTGTTGGAATGCTACATTAAAGTACCGTTAACTTAATTGGCCGTGTCTACAATATCCATAGCTCTGTGGTTTGTAGACGAATGGGTTGCGTAAGTCACAGCTGTCAGTTGCA
>QDHC01000056.1:107202-118893 GCA_013186455.1 Papilio dardanus tibullus | reverse complement strand
GTCCCTCTAATCCGAGTTTCACGTATATGGAGGTAGCTCGTCGGGACCAGAGAATGACTTGCTTAAAGTGATTTGGCTGTATAAGAAAAAAATGAAGTACTGTTATGACTAGAGACTGATGGGCTAACCTAGGGGTTGCCCAAAGTAAATGCGCTACAAAGCAATTCGGTAGCGAACATCAAAAATGTATGAAACTGACAATGACATTCGATATCACACGTAACAAGCTCGCGACTTATCGAATGTCATTGTCAGTTTCATTCATTTTTGTCGATTCCATCAGCGATATCTCCAATCGAAAGATACTTTATGTAACCCCTCAGAAGAGCACTAGTAACTCATTAGCGCCAAAACCATTCAGGAATATTCGAAGGCGATGATTAGACTAAGTACTTACGTGTGAAAAAGTCTTACGAATAAATCTCAAAGGGGGACATAATAAAAATGTCTTTGTGTATAATTAATTAAGGGCTGGTGATTTGACCGCGGTGACCGCCGCAGCTGCGCCCCGGGGGCCGCGGGCCGGGGACGAGAGGGCTTAACGCCTACAGCTATTACGATGCTTGCCCTAAATAATTGATGTTTTGTTACTCCACACCCACAAGTTAGGCTCGTTAAGGCCGGCCCTTAGTTATCGAATGACGTTAATTAACGTCCAGTGTTAAGTACTGATGAATTAGCCTTTATGTAGCATACATTAAGTGGAGTTTGCACTTTAAGGGTTAAAACTTTTTGTATAATGTACATGCTGTTGTGCGCGACTTTGTCGACTTTGACCGCGTGGAATTAAATAATGTGGCCTATGTTACTAGGGGATAATGTAGCTTTCTAATGGTGAAAGAATTTTTGAAATCGGCTCAGTAGTTTTGAGTTATTTCAATACATACAAAAATACAAAGTTTCTCTCTTTATAATATTAGTGTAGTTAATTAAATTGATGAGGAAAGGGACACGCTTGATGCAATAAGACACGAGAAATTTAACTATAATTACCAAATCACAGTATCTATTTCGCTTGCCATAAGAGTTGTTGATTCTGCGTACACCTTTTTTATAGCAATAATTATCACACAAGCTAAACGTACAGCTTAACTTATTCAATGCTCCCAATTGTAAGTTCACATGAGTTCACATGAAATTTTAAATTGTATATTTTTAATTAAATAGTAAAATAGTCAACATTTTTTAATGTTTAAATTAGAATAGAAAATTGTGAAATTAATTGTAAGTTCTTAATGTATTTGTTATTGCAATTTTAAAGTTTTTATATGGGTTAATAAAGAAATAAATATTTACACAGTACAAAATTAGGGGTACGAGAGGGGGCATAGCGCCGCTCATAAAAAAAAGTTCACATGAAAATCGTAGCGGTTTTGTTGTGTTAACTATGAACGTGAGCCTATTGTTCATCTTCTTCCTAACGCAAAAAAACTTTTGTTAATGTATCGAAAACGAGTAAAAGCACGAACGCTCGGTCACGTAGGATCGCAATTAGCAGAGGCCGTGGAGGAACACAGGACGTACGAACCCATCTATAAGTCACTAATGTGTTATTTAATATATTGTACTTTTATTTCACGAAAGAACTATCTCATATTATAAACTTATACGTTTGATTCTGAATTAAAATATATGCAATTAACAGGTGTGATGAAAGTTGAACTGGCAAACGAGCAAGCGGCCACCGTTGAAATAGCGAAGCAACCGTTGCCCATAGACATCTGCAATTGCAGATGCACTGCCTGCCTTTATTCTACGGAAGAGGAGATGTCCAGCAAAAGGATAATTCCTCTTCCTATGCGCCCCTTGCCATAATTTCCTTATAAGGAAAGGATAGGAAGGGAAAGCGGACTAAAATTTGACCTCCGGATCCACACTCATCAGACGAAACACGGAATTTATTTATCTATTTATATTGGAATTGTTTCCATTTCACTCCTTCTGTGTGGTGGTGGTATGTCACCAAGCGAGCCGGACAAATCGTGCGAAGATGTTAAAGCGGAGTCTACCACTGTTAATACAGACATATTTTGTAATTTCTATTTTTTTTTCAAGAAAATAAGTTCTTATTTATCTTTGGTCTTACCTTAAATCCTTTTTGGGACGGCACTACTATGTTGAAGCAATTCAAATCGAAACTCAGAGTAAACTTATTTCCAAAAATAATATTTATAAATGAAATCTTCTGTTTGCTTTAAATGCATTTTAGTACAATAGGCACGGAAGAGCCGTCGGTGTAGTGCTGCAGACATCTGCTTGATTTACCTCAACAAAGAAAGCAATTTTGGCTCTTTCCAATAGGAACGTTTTGGAGTTAAGAGTTTTGCTTGTAAATATTTAACGGTTTACAATTTTCATATAAGTTAGTTTATAACATTTTTATATATATTTATACATAAACGGTTAGAATTATTTAATAATTTGTCATATTAATAATTACTAATACTTCTTATTACTCGATATACCAACAAAATATTGATTGTGAAAATCTAGTTACGTTATTTTGAATTTTAACAAAAATCCTTTATTTTGCTTGATTAAAGTATTTTAAATTCCTACGATTATACTAGGGCACCATGTTTCCGACGGTACATTGATTTACGGACTCTACAAACAAAGGGTCATTTTAAAAGGGGACCCCAAAGGATTTTTCACGTCCTCTGTTGCGGATATTTATCCTTGTTATTTATTAAGTAGAACTTAGAAGTTTTTAAGGTATATTTTGTAATTATAACAGTTATTAAAAGTAGTTAATTAAACGACTTTTAAGAGAAATATTCCGGCTGTCGTCTTCAGTGTGCAGTAAAACTTTTTCCGCAACATTTGTAAACGTTCGAGGAAAACTTGAATTATTAATTGCTTGCAGTTTAAATCAGAATAAGTCAATAAATAGTGGTGATTGTTAGTTTAACTGCAAGTTTGACTGCGGCAAAGTATGACTCTGTGGTTCGGTTTTGTATAGCTAACTGTAGTTTTATAACTTCTTAAAACAGTGTTAATATAGTATATAAAAAAAATGATAAACTCTATATTATTTCTTCGTTATTTATTTAAAAGCCATACATATAGGTAGTAAAGAAATTATTATTTCATTAATAAATAATATTTTATGAGCATAATATTTAAAAAAAACAAGATGATAAAATGTAACTTTTTTATTTTAAATCTATGGAAATATTAAGAGATTCGTATTTTTGTATGTATTGAAATAATCCAAAAACTACTGGGCCGATTTCAAAAATTCTTACACCATTAGAAAGCTACATTATCCCCGAGTAACATAGGCTATATTATTTAATTCCACGCGGACGAAGTCGCGCACAACAGCTAGTGTGAAAATAAATGGGCTACAATAAAAATTAGCCTGTCAAGTTATAAGATATAGTGGGCAAGTGCGATAGAAATAAGATAAGGCTATGAAGGGGATATAACTGTGAAAGATTCTACAATAAATATCTTCCGAAGACGGCAGTTAAATGAGAAAGGGAAGCTATTACTTATTGGCACAGGAACAGTCAGAAAAAGGTACCATATTAGATAAATATTAATTATTTTAGTTAAAGAATTGCTAATTTAAATAAATCACTATTGAAAACTAATATCGATATCCCCTAAATCATGTATTAGTATGATTTATCGTGAATGAGAGAAACAGAGGCATGTCAAATTGTTTAAAAAATCTAATTGCAAGTGAACAAAAGCTTCTATAAAAATATATTTAAAAACTTTCAACCGTAAGGTGCACGGTTCTTTTCTATTTATTTCTTGTTGATAAATTAATTTAAAACAATAAACTCATCATCGGCTTAATCCTTTTGGTCTAAAATCTCTTTTGTTCGCTATAACATTAACTCTGTCAGGAAAACGTGGCCGATTATTGTTTGCCTCTGAAATTCACTGACTTCAAGCACCTTTACACAATTTACAAGTTCTGATAAATTTTTAAAAGTATTATTTATTTTTATCCGACCATCATACGGTGAAGGAAAACATCGTGATGCAACCTGCACATATCGGAGAAGAAATTCAAAGATATGTGTGAAGTCACGCAATACGCGCTAGTCGTGCAGTTGGAATATGGAGCCCATCATGGGTCGAATTACCCATCTACCTATCGATTGATTAGAGGGTAATATTTTAGTGAATTATTAAAATGAATAAGATGGCAGATTTTCATTTGCTATGGACCTTTAATATATAAGGAACGAATTTTTAAATGAAACAAAGTAACTCCATGCAAATATAATCGTATTTCATCCGCAGTGAACCCCCGCTATGGACATTTACCGAATCGTATATTTTTAAGAGCTTCATTCCTCTTGTTTAATTCCATTTTAAAAGTTTCCGCCGCCAAGTTGGGCGATAATTTTGAGAAGTTCCGCCTCTCATACTTTGTTACTTTGTAATTTACGTCTGCCTTTTGTAATTGTTTCATACTTCTAGAAACGAGTTATTTATAATGGCATCTCGTTTTATGCAGACTCAGATCATAAAAGTATTTTAAACATTTTTACTCAGTTAAACTTTTAACATTTGTTAATCAAATTGTAAGGATTCTTTGTTTCTCGGTATCCAGGGGGTTAACCAAAGTACATGCTTTACAAAGCGATTAAATAGCGAATATCAAAAATGTATGGAACTGACGTTGACGTTCGATATCTCACACGTGACAAGTACATAACTTATAAATTTTTATTATCAGTTTCATACAATTTTGTCAATGCCATCAGCGGTATCGCCAATCGAAAGATGCTATGGGTAATCCCCAGATTTCTTCGGAGTTAAAATTAACCCAAGTTTTAACCTGAGTCGCGAGCAATAGCTAATTACAGACTATTGTGATACTATTTTATTAAGTACTTTTCATAGATTACTAATTAATCATACACGCATACACAAAACACTCACAAAACATCGCTGATTTAATAACATTGTAAAAGTTTTGGGCTCGACCTGTTTTATAACAATTTTTAAGGTCTTCATACTTTATCTAACTTTGCAATTTAACTCTGACCCTTTTAACACTTTGTACAACGAATTTTAAGGGAGATACAACTTTAAACAGAAAATTGGATTAAATTTTATATTTTGCATTTAATATTTAGATTTTTTTTGATATGCCAATGTAAACTCTATGTAATGTTTTAAATAAAGAAAGAAATTATTAAAGAAATGTGAATCGAATAGATCTAATTAAGTTTAATTTGAGTTTTTTTAATTATATTTGATAATATGTACAGTACAAAAATACAAACAAAAAGAGAAAATATAATTTCGCCTTTCGATTTCTAATAGCAATTTATACCTACCGTTGTTGCCTTGTTAAAAAGATGTGAAAACGTGCGCGGAATACGTAATAATGGTTACGTCGGTTTGCTGAGTCACTGATGCATACACTGAGCTGTTCCTTCTTCAAACCAACCAATTGAGATAGGAATACAAAATAAATGTCAACAATAGAAACAACGAAAGTATTTAATTGTAAAGAAAAACATCTAGGTGGTGATGTAAGAGATGACTTGCACGGATTATGTTAAGCTAACTTTAAAGTTTCGTGGTTTTTACTAACATATTGTTCATAAGAAACGGTATTTTTACTATATGGAAATTGTTTGAGCTTAATCGTGATAAGGATCCTGTTTCTTACGAACAATATGTTATTTTAAGCTGTTTTACGGCTAGATTTAGTGACTACAAACTGCGGCTCGTGTATGGCTAATTGTCCAACACTTACCGAAAGTTGTCCAAATCGTCTACAGAAGCTCGTGCATGTGGCAAATAGAGGACAACTTTTACCTATAAACAAAGACAGTCGAAAGTATTAAAACAATTTTCAAACAATTTCTCAGGTAGTAAGAAGGGTACCTCAAATAGACCGCAGCACGTTTCTACCATTTGTTTTCGTGCGGACTCCTGAACGAAATCCCCGGTGAAATTGTCGGCCGCTTTCCCTCCGTTTTTTTTATTGCGGGAATCTTGCGGTGGACGTACCCTAATACTTTTTCTATGTAAGAAAATATAACGTAAAAAATAACTTTAAGATCACTTTGTTACAAGTATAATTTAATTAATAATAGCTTTTACTACTTTCAATGGTCATAATTTGTTTTAGGTATTCAATTTCGACAAAGGAAAACTAGTAAACTCTGTCTATCCCCTTTATTTATTGAATTATTATGGAGATATTTTGTTCTCTACTCAATAAATTCAGAGTAGCGACAAATACCAAGCCCAATTGCCAAAGTCAATTAACAAATTGAGATCCCCTTCCACTCATCCTGAATTGAACGGCTTACCTTTATCGAATCAGGCATATTCAGGAAATCGGCTTATCGGCAACATAATTGTGTTATTGTCATAAAGTTTTTCCATGGCAATAACTGGTTTTCCTGAGTTTCCTGTCGTTAATTGTATACTAATTGTAGATAATGTTCATTGATTTTGCTATTGAAAAGTGACAGGCGGCAAGTCTAGAGACTAGACTTTTCGGTCTCGTCACAAAGCTCGGCACTTGTAAAGTGTAACGAAATATATTTTAATACTTCTTAATATCTTTAAATAGCTGGAGCTTGTCCGGATTTCAATTTTGAGCTGTTTTAGATTGTATTAGTAGCACCTGCTGAGCTGCCTTCCATTGAAAAATTATTCCGTCAAAAGGCGATATTGACATTTTTATATGCTCACAGAATGACAAATTGTGTAAAGAATACAGAATGGATGGATGGAAGAACGTACTTAATATCATACGATAATATTGAAGATATTTTATACCTGGTATTTTTTACTTGAACGCTTACAGGTCAGATTTTTCTATCAGGACCTCGTATGAATATTTTAAGATGTTTGCCTCATCAAATATGTATTTTCATTTTTGCCCTTCGCCTTTTACGATGTATCGATTTAACAACACTTTCTCGAACATTTTAGATAACAAGAAAGTTTTATTAGAATATACAAGGCATTTTCTTTTCACCTTGTTAAAACAAATAAACCTTTCAGTCTGAGTTATGTTAAGTTTGGACGATAGAAGAGCTAATGTACTTATGAATATTTAGTCTCCATAACTTTAGTATCTGTCGAGGTGCTTAGTTCCACTAAAAAGACTTCCCAAACCTGTACAAAAACGTAACTATAGTCTTTTCTTTCGTTCCTTTAGGATAGAAGAAAGATAATAATATGTTTATAGATATGTTTAAGAAACCGCAGTGTAATGTTGCCCGACTGTAAGTTAAATTGGCCGTTGTAACACGTATCTCGGTGTGACGGTATTCTTCCATTTCGCCGGCGAGTTCTGTGGAAACGTGACGTCACGCATTGCCCTCGGGATCTAGCGTAGTGTTGCCAATTTTCACATTCTTTTTAATCTGTCCAGTATACGGTTGTTTTGATTCATCTATCCTCCTTTGTTTTTAGGTCGTTCTATTTTCAAAAATCTATACCTATTACGACTTTAGTAACAAAAATACGAATAGCAACATTTTACAATAGTATATTTTAATATTTCTTTGATGAATAGGTACTTACTTTACTTTTAAATTAGATATATTGATAATAAATAATATTGTGGCTTGGAATATAATAGAATATGTACACTGTTACTTTAAGTTCCGTGATAAAATTACGAGACACGTAGGGTTGTCACTTCTCCGTGTTTGATCTAAATATGAATTCTACATGACGAATATTTGGGTTATGGTTTGAAATTAAGTTCTTCGAGTGGTCTGAAACAGGGTACTAGATGGGGTAGCAGGCTAAGAAACTTGTTTCTTAGCCTGCTACCTGTACACTCCTGAGTGAACGACATTTTTGATGACCGTTAAGGAGTCAATGTTTTTATTTTGTAAGTTGACAACCCTAGAGAGATATATTGTGACATTGACGTGACTTCCAATCAATGGGTCTCGTTACTGTGAAAATGAAATAACACTTTCATTTTCTTTGTTAGCAGGAAGGTAATTCTGTGTGAAAATCAATGAAGAGTTTGTTTTACCAACTGTTTACTTTCGTGTAATATTTTATTAGAAACTAGCGACACGCCCCGGCTTCGCACGCGTGCAAATTGGTATAATGCTGATACTAAGACCTTTTTAAGTTGTACAATACTGTAGTACATTATTTTGATCTAACTTGTAGGGTTCAAGCAGCGTTTGCAATGTAAGCGCTAAAAATATGTTAATTTACGACATCATATTAAAAACCTCTAAATTATCAGTGTAACTACTATATTGTGAAAGTATTATACATGAAAATCTTTCTTATCAATCACTCTATCTATTAAAAAAACCGCATCAAAATCCGTTGCTTAGTTTTAAAGATTCAAGCATATATAGGGACAAACATATAAAAGCGTTATTGTTATATTATGCTATGTAATTATACTATGTAAGATAAGAAATAAGGATAAGAAAAATATGTCTGTTCTTATATAAAACTTAAATTATTAAAATTATAATAAAAGAATACCAAAAAAGAAAATATTTTAAGCTCGGTAACCCTTTGTGTCTGTTTCGGATTTCTTTGTGCAAGTCTCGAATCAAAGGGCTGTCCGGTGCACAAAGCGAAAGGCAAAGGTCCCCGGCTATCTGATGCCACGAAGATTTATTAAACGAATATAAAATGGCGACCTTTTCTCGACTTTGGATGACGTTTTACTTTTAGAGCTTAGCTTTAGAATTCTATGTTATGTATAAGTTTATGAAATTAAAAAAATATAGCCTATGTTACTCGGAGATAGTGCAGCTTTCTAAGAAAGATTTTTTGAAATCGGCCCAGTAGTTCTTGAGTTATTTCAATACATACAAAAATACAAAGTTACTCTCTTTATAATATTAGTATAGATATGCATTTATGGTTCCTCAAGTGTTGCAAATGAATAAATTTACTGCAATTTTAGAGTATTATATTATTATTGTAACATTTAGATCAAAACTACGTGAAATATTGTGTCAACGAATATTATTAACCGGTTTTATTTGTACGTCATTTTCTGATAAAGGTGAGGGTTTTTTGAAACCGTAAACCGTGCAACTGGACTAACCTCTAACTAAAGGTTAACAAATTGTTTCACGAAATATAGCTTGTTGATATAATTCGTTTTATATTTTTTGATCATACTGAATACATCGTCATCACCAGCTACGTCCGTACCGAGGGGCTCGGAGCCTGCCTCCTAAGGGATGACTAGGCCGTAGTCAACTACGCTGGTCCAGTGCGGGTTGGTCGACTTCACACAAACCTTTGAATTTCTTCGCCGATATGTGCAAGTTCACGATGTTTTTCTTTTACCGTAAGAGTACTGAATACAGGTAATCCTTACCTCGTAACAACTCCACTTCTAATTAGTATACTGTTAGCCAAGTCGTTTCCGTCTATGTAATGAAGAAATACCTTAGCGCATCTGCAGTACAAATGTATTAAAGCAAACTAAACTAGTTTTGTACAAACTTAAGTTTCCTTCGTCACGTTTTGAATAAACAATGTTAAGCAGATGCAGTGTTTGTGTAGTATGAATAGAGCTCAAAATCGTGTAAACGATGCTAGTGTGTACAGCTTAATTGTGTCTTAGAAGAGTAAATAAGTATGCTTTATACGTATGCTTGAGTAAGATTAACTCGCGCTATTCATTATGTTTCCGAGTCTGTTCTCAGCTGCAGCACTGCAGGGCTGTGGTTGACTTGATTTATTTTTACTTGGGAAAGGAGTACAAAGGATCTTTTAAATATAATAGAAAGCTACCAGGATACCAGCGAGGTACAGGAGGTTGGCGTTTGGTGATCAAATGTTTGCTAGCTTCGTGAATGTGCCCGTAGCGAAGACAATTGATTCAGGATATGTAGTCAAAGCTTTGGTCGTAAAAATGTACTAGCAATAGAAAAAAGAACAAAGATAATCTATTTGGTCACATAAAGTATCTCTCAGTGTAGTTTTCTCATTAGGAACCCTACACTAAGTTAATAATGAATGACTGTACCCTTAAATAGAGCGTCGGTGGCTCAGTGGTCTAGCTCGTGACTTGTGAACTGCAGGTCCCGAGTTCGAATCCCGCCATGTACCAATGTGTTTTTAGCTTTTCGAATTTCATATGTACATATTTACCGACGCTCTTACGGTGAAGGAAAACATCGTGATGCAACCTGCACATATCGGCGAAGAAATTCAAAGATATGTGTGAAGTCGACCAACCCGCACTTGGCCAGCGTGGTTGACTATGGCCTAGGCACCCCTTAGGGGGTAGGCTCCGTGCCCCTCGGTGGGGACGTATAGTGAGCTGGTGATGATGTACCCTTAAATATTTCAAATTTTAATCATAGCGTTGTTTCAAAACGCTTAAAACTCTTATAAGTTTTACAAAAGGGTACCAAGTTTTTGCTTTGAATTTGAAATTCGCAGAGTCAACTGCAGGCATCCAGTAGTTGTTTAAAATTTAAGTCCTTTAAAATCTGGTTTCTCGGTTTTAATACTCATGTAGAAGATTAATGTTTGAAAGTTAAATTATTTAAAGCTAGCTGTAAATTATATAGCCCATGTTACTCGGGGATAATACAGCTTTCTAATGATGAAAGAATTTTTGAAATCGGTTCAGTAGTTCTTGAGTTATTTCAATACAAACAAAAATACAAAAATTCTAAAATACAAAGTTTCTCTCTTTATAATATTAGTATAGACTAGTATAATTTAGTATGAACAACTTTACGATGAGTTTTCTGTTCGATGTTCACATGTCTAAGCACTATTGTAGTTTCTGTTATTTACAAAGGATCTGAAAAGGATGGCGATATACAAATGCTCTACCGCAGTAGAGACTTACTGTAAGATTAGAAAACATTGAAAATTTTCCGGAGTGATCTTTAAATTTTAATGGCACAGGTTTTGAGGCTTGCGGCTGGAAACACGCCAAGAAATAGTTTTCGATCAAAAATATAAATTTATATACATGAGCTATTTCAATTTTAAATTTTGAAAAGAATAGAAAATGTTGATGGAAAAGATTTCTTACTAAAAATATAAGTAAATGGAAATCATAAATTAATTAAAGACATTCAAATGATTCTGGGTAGCTTGAATAACTCTAAGCTTTTTTTTTAAAATGTCAGGAAATGCATTTTTGCACCCCTACGCCGGGTGTGCAATGGCGTAAGGAGTGTGGGACTCGCCGGCCACGGAAGGTGACCGTAATACCCACTAAAACCTGACCGCCCTCAAACGTATTACGGCGGGTTCGTGGCACTGTGTAACGTCCGCGACAAATAACTAAGCCTTGCTCAAACGTAAAATACGCGCTGGTTGCGGAGTTACGGAAAAACGAGTCCATACAACTAACTGGACATTAAAATATTTGAAACTGTTACTCATGTTACTCAGGGGTAATGTAGCCTTCTAATGGTGAAAGAATTTTTGAAATCGGTCCAGTAGATCTTGAGTTATTTCAATACATACAAAAATACGTAAAAAAAACAAAGTTTCTCTTTTTATAATATTACTATAGATATAGATTACTATAATAACTAGTTATTATAATATTAAGCTCTTCACACACGAGACAATATTTGCGTATTATTGTGTACGAAGGGGCTAATGGTTTATGAAATAAACAAATAAGTATGATTCACTTACCACAATAAACTTTACCGTGACCCATTAAACAAATATGAAAACAAAAATATATTCTCATCCCGCTTATTCTTTGTGCTA
>QDHC01000056.1:92470-107028 GCA_013186455.1 Papilio dardanus tibullus | reverse complement strand
ATATTTGCGTATTATTGTGTACGAAGGGACTAATGGTTTATGAAATAAACAAATAAGTATGATTCACTTACCACAATAAAACCACCATGATCTATTGCACAAATATGAAAACAAAGATATATTTTCATCCCGCTTATTCTTTGTGCTAAAACTGAGATAGCAATATTTTGTAAAGTTGTGGATTACTCTTAAATGAGATACAACAATGTAAGAAAAGGATAAAGATATTTAACGTAACCTATATCTAGTTTTTATATACTATAATTACACTTTAAACAGTTGGGTGAACATCTTACGTTGTTTTTTAAAAGATAAATTATTTTGCTTACAATGAATTTTGCTTCAGTATAAGTAGCACGTTTACTTGGAATATTGTTAGAAAATGTTTAATTATTTTGTTGTTATTTTCGTGAAAATCACTGGTAAGTTTGGGCTACTGGCTATTGCCCGCGACTCCGCCCGTGCGTGTTTAAATAAGTAGCCTATATGCTCTTTCAGACTGTGCTGTATATCCGTCCGTTCATACAATTCAACTTTTAGATTGAAATGTAAAAATAACTTAACAAAGTTAAGCTACTGTTTTTCATTAATTTCTGACGCAAACTTAAACTTTATTAGAAACAAATTTTACTTTAACTTTTGAATTTTATTGATGTTGCGAAAAGTTATAAAAGTTTAAATTATTTTTATTTGGTTTTTTCAGTATTTTTCTTGATTTTAACTCCAAACAAGATAGAAACTAAACTGCAATTAAGATCTAGTGAAATAAGACGAAGTAATACGACAAAGGTTAGTATAGTAAGGCCAGACATACACGGAATGCTGTAAGATTTTTTTTAAATAATATTTGAATATAAATATATATTTTTCAGTTGACTGTTGTTGAGAAAGAAACAAATCGTCTATACAAAATATTAAATGAGACTCGAGAGTTTCGTGTGCTAAGATCTGATAATTCGTGCGATCCATTGAACCCTAGAATACCGAATTTCAATGCACCAGGCCGAAGGATTAGTGAAGTTAGTAAGTACGTCTTCTATACTAACATTATAAAGAGAGAAACTTTGTATTTTTGTTTGTATTGTAATAACTCAAGAACTACTGGGTGTATTTAAAAAATCTTTCACCATTAGAAAGCTACATTATACCTGAGTAACATAGGCTATATTGTTTAAAACCACCCGGACGAAGTCGCGCACAACAGCTAGTAATTGTGAGTCGGTGTCTCAGGGGTTTAGCTCTTGAGTTAGAAATTGCAGGTCCCGAGTTTGAATCCCACCATGTACCAATGTGATTTTAATTTTTGGTTTTCATATGTACATATTTACCCGATCCTCGGAAACGGCTTTTGACAGTGAAAATATGCTTCTTACTTCATATTTTTTTGTAATTTTTTAACTAATTTTCTTGATAGGCACTGTACTTGTTCGATTTTGTACCGTGAGATGTCATTTGATTCGTATCCTTCCTCTGAATATTAAAGACTAACCTAATAACCTAGCCTAACTAAAAAAAAATTGGGGGGTATTTTCAAAAGATATTCTACCTTTTCGGGGGATTCGGGGGGTCAGGATTTGACTCGCTAAAATCCCCTCGGTGGCCACTCCCGAATGCAATTGAAGAGTGTCCCGGGATCTCCAAAGGAACGAACCGAGACTAACCTACCCAAATAGTTAAAAATTGAAAGTAATAGATTCATAAGATGTCTCATAGAGTCGAAAGATATAAGAATTTATAAACCAATTATTTTACAATAGACTTGCTAATATCATAATCCGGTTCGCTTCGCGTATACATGAATAATACACGTTGCTGAGCAGACGCTTGTTAGGGATTTCCGACGCGAAAAATAACTCAACGAGTCAACGCATAATCACATTTATGCTGCCGGTAACAGACACTGCGAATAAATATAGGAAAAAAACAGCGAGTTTGTGTAATTTTTTTTAATTACTTCTATAGACTTTAATTTGAATTACTAGCTGTTCCCAGCGACTCCGTTTTCGTGGAACTAGAAAAAAAACTTAGTACTTAAGTATTAATTTGTATTTTAATTGCAGAATGTTTGGAGCTTTTATGGCAAATTCGATTTTATGACGAATCACTTATAAGAACTGTACGATGTGAGTATTAGTTCATTGACCTTTAAGCAACAGCAACAACATCGTCACAGTTACCAGTAAGCGGCTGTGATACTGTCCAATAACAAACCGATAAGTTCAAGCGACATCGAGAGTTTGAAAACTACCCGCTACTCCAGGAATACCCGAAAAGGAAGGAGTTATGATAATGTTATTGACTAAATATACTGTTTTAGGCGGACCAACATTTGGTGATATTCTGGACTTGAGAGTAATCTTTGGAGGGGATGACGCGGAGCCAGGAGAGTTCCCACATATGGTGTGGTAATTTAATAAATCATGGATCTTGACAGATGAGCTAAAGCTCGATAAAACTTTGATTGTTTCCTGTCCTTTACCAAAGGCTTTGGTGTAGTATATAGTCTGACAGAATACATACTTAGAAAGAGCTATTTTTCCGATAAAATGAAACTGACGATAACTGTAAAAATTCGATGCAGGGTGCTGTTGGATGGAAGGCACTGAAGGGTACATGGATCTTTAAATGTGGCAGCACTCTGGTAAGTGAAAGGTTCTTGCTGACGGCGGCACACTGCACGCGCGCCGCACGCACAGACGCCAAGATAGCAGACCCCGTGCCCAAGATAGTGAGACTTGGTGAAACTAATATATTGGATGAGGTGATGAAACTATCTTCTTTTTTTTATTATTATTATCATTACATGTGACGTTTTGAAATGGTGAAGTAACAGTTCGATTAGCTTCATTATGTGATTCTAGTAGGTAAGCGTAAAATCAATTGCTTAAAGCAGCTTAAAGTAACTTTGAATTAAAAAGAAATTGCATATATATTTTTGCAGAATGAAAACGGTGAAATTCCCATAGACTTTGAAATTTCAAGGTTAATTGTCCACAAAAACTATAGATCTCCGAGCAAATATTTTGATATAGCTATTATAGAGCTGGAAGAATCTGTTATTTTCACTATGAAAGGTCATCCAGCTTGTCTGTTTACAAAGAACGTGGACGATATAGATGGAACAGCGTTCATCACCGGCTGGGGAATTATTGAAGCAGGTAAGGAGGTATTTGAATTAATAAACTTTTACATTCCGAAATGTTTAGGAGTACCTAATTTTTTTATTACTTTGTGCAGGCAAATTTCGGTAGAAATTTTTGGGTTGCCAGGGAGTGTTGCCGTAAAAATCGAATTATAAAGTTATCAGGTTTATTTGTCAATGTTTAACTATGGCTATGCATCTCTAATTCTAATTTGTAGATAGTGTCGATATCAATCCGAAGCTCCAAGTAGCGGTTGTCGACATGGTAGATCAAGAGCGCTGTGATTTCATGTTGAGAAAGAAACACAACTACCGCTGGCGCGGTCTAGCTCGTCATCAGCTCTGCGCTCTGCGTACTAGGCTATCAGAACACGTATAGCGTGAATTTGAAGTACTTTATTGCTCTTTGACGACATAGAGATTCCTATCATCTTTATTTTGCATACGAATTGCAGCAGACACAATGAATGCGCCAATTTAACTTGATCTACCCATATTATGTTCACAGGGTGATTCAGGAGGTCCACTTCAGATGGATATCGACATGCCGTTCCACTCGGATTGGTCGATGCATTTCGTCGCGGGGATCACGTCGTTCGGTTACGGCTGCGCGCGCGCAAACACACCAAGCATTTATATCAAAGTGTCAAGCTTTATTGATTGGATCGAAAGAATTGTTTGGGAAGAAGAATATAATAATTCAAAAACGTAATATTAAAATGATTTATGTTAGTACCTTTTTTCACTAAGAGACCAGATCAGACACAGGTGATCGTCATTTGTTAATTGCATTTTTTGTTTCCACTGGTGTGGGTGCAATTTTCTGACGTTGCTTTCGTCGATTAGTGAAAAATGGGTTAATACCGCCTAAATATTATTGTATGCATTTACCACATTAAAGTTTATAACAAAATTAACTCTTTTTATTGTATCATTCCTATAATATAACTAACTAGGGTGACACGACGACCCGAAGAGCGCCTTGGCCTCCGACAAGAAATCTCTCCATACTTGGCGATCCCGCGTCATCCCGACCCAATAGCAGACGTGGAGCTCCCTTAGGTCTTTTTCAGCCTCATCCATCCAGCGATTCCTATAATATAAATTTAATAGAGTCGTGACTTCGAAGCTTTTACCAGTTTGAACGACTAATCTAATCTTACATTTTGTTTGTTTGAAAGAATCTGCAGAAAATCAGAATGGTTCTCGATGCTTGTCACAGATGTAGAACTAAGTAAGTCTGGAAAAACGGATAGACTACTAACTAATTCTCTGCGGAAAGAGTCGCGGGCGACAACTAGTCTTTCATAAATGAAATTATTTGCATAATAATGTTTTTAGATGAGTTACGCGTTTGTGAAAAATTGCAAATATGTTCTTAAAAATGTAAATTGCGAAGATGATGTTTTACATTAAAAAGGACTTTGTTAATTAAATCGGGTTAGTGAACGATATTACTTTCTATGATTAAGGTTATTAATATTACGTATTATTACGTAGCAACAATAACCTTCAAATGTCATTAACTGATAAATATTTATTTTATAAACAAAACACAGAGATCAACGGAATTTCCTAAAAAATTGGGAACATCCAATGCTGATATCAGAGGAAATTATTATCTGGTTATTCCAATTTTATATAAAAAACATACTGCGTCATTATAATATACTAGATTTTTCCCGCGTCTCTGCGCGGAATTAATAAAAAAATAGTAAGGACGGGGGCGTGTGAGAAATCGAACATCATCGTCAGTTCCATACTTTTTTGACGTTCGCTATCGAATCGCTTTGTAGCGCATGTACTTTGGTAGTCCCCCACTTTTAACATTAATTTTAACGTCACTAGAACTTCATACATTGTTTATCTCGCTCGTATTGTAACAATTGTTGAACTGACCTTGTAGAGTCGGTCCTCGTTGGCAGAAGTTTACAATACCTTCTCCGTCCGAGCAAGAACACGTGTGCAAGATTGATGTCCGGTTAATAAAGAATTTTGAACTATTCAACCCTTTCTTTAGACTGGAAGTTTCAACTAGTTCTTAGATTATAGAATCGCTTAAAGGCATTTCAGTCTTGAAAGCAAGTAGGACAACCTTTGTAAAGGTAGTACGTACTTTGACTTGTCTAAAAGTATTAAAACAATTGTAATCTATGCTTATATTATATTATAAGTAACGCAAAAGTTTTGTATTTTTGTATACATTTAAATATCTCAAAAAATATTAGGCCGACTTCAAAAATTCTTTCACTCATAGAAAGCTACATTATCCTCGAGTCACATAGGCACATATTTTTAATTCCACGCGGACAAAGATCGAGCAACAGATAGTTTTATATAAATCGGTTAACTAAATAGAACTATAAGAACAAATATATTAATTTTAAGGGGGCGCATAGGGAGAGGAATTATCCTCGTGTTGTGCGTCTCCTCCTCCGCAGATTAAGGGTAGACAACGCATCTGCAATATGCCTATGAGCAGCGGTCGCTTCGCTATTTCAGCGAATCCAAATGGCTTGCTGGTTTGCCACTTTATTATATAAAAAAAACTAAACAATTCTACATTAGAGGATTCTGGATGAGCCACACTTCAAATTAAGTTTAAATAAAGATAAATTGGTAGCCGCTGTGACGTGGTACGGACGGTTGTAAACAAAACGGTTATGCTATGAGCTACATATTTACTATTATTACTTTAAGTGCTACATACAACAATGTATACTTTACCAGAGCATAACTTATCGGCGAGTGCCTGTAGTGCGTTGTGACGTAATAAAAACGGAAACAATAGTCTGACTTCATACACATACCGCTCTATTCCGAAACGAGAATTATTATTACTGTTGTACTTTCAACGTTCGGTACTAGGACATTAATAAAATTTATTCCAAAATACAGAACAACTTTGTTCCTGGTACTTCTAATGATACATAATTTCGTCCAATGAGACCCCTGGTCTATGTTATTTAGTTCCGAGTGTCCTCCAGTATCGTATACGACGACTTATTGGTCATCATTTATCGCTGTACTTTATATATTTTCTCGGAATAAGGGGGTTAGAGCCAGAATAACAAGATAAGGGATTTTAGTGTTGTTTTTGCCTCCTTATTTAAATACAAATAGTGTTTTAATTTTTCTCTGTCAATATGATATTATTGGCTAGCTAGAATATTATGGGATTAAGATAACACCCTTTTTATATTCTCTTATTAAAGCAGTTAGTCCTCATAGAACACACTTTACAGGTATTCGTTATAATTTTACAAAATAGCAGTACCTAGACTGAATACATACAAATGTATATCTATTCAAATATAAATAACTATTCAAATTTGTGGTCCGCGTGGAATTAAATAATATCCTATATTATTCGGGGATAATATAGCTTTCTAATGATGAAAGAATTTTTGAAATCGGCCCAGTAGTTCTTGAGTTATTTCAATAAATACAAAAATACAAAGTTTCTATTTTTATAATAACTAGATAGATACCACAGAGAGATAGAACTATTGTATATATTGTAGATAGCAAAATTTGCTCTCGTCTTCTCTCAGTAGGAGAGGAAATTAAACGTAATTAAAACTACAATATAATAACAAATTAAATTAATTCTTGGTTGAATATAAGTTCAGATACCCAGCGGGAAACCGATTTGTCGGTGCGTCATTTTATCCACATTTATTGTTGTGCCGTCTACAGTGATGCATGTATTTGTATACTCCATTACTATATAGTTTTTTTTATTTAAAATGTTTACAAAACGTTATATATCGCACGCGATCTTGTTAACAATACTAGGTATGTTTGTGTGAGTTATTTATTATTTAACTAGCTGTTGTGCGCGACTTTATCCGCATGGAATTAAGTGATATGGCCTATGCCACTCAGGGATAATGTAGCTTTCTAATGGTGAAAGAATTCGGCCCAGTAGTTCTTGAGTTATTTCAATACGAACAAAAATACAAAGTTTCTCTCTTTATAATATTAAGTATAGATATAGATTAGTATCAATTATTTAGATTTTGTTGTTATCATTTGTGCGTAAATGTATCATACAAGTAGAGTCGAAATTGGATAGGAGAGTGCAAGGAATCGCGATATTTGTCTTGCTTATACAGGTTTCTTGCTTATACAGGTTTGACTGTATACATTTTTATATAACAACGATGAGTATAAAATAAATGTTATGAATTTTACGGTTCTATACGAATAGCAATAATAATAATAGATTATTTTTCATCAGCAACATTTGCGTGTGGTCAATACGCGAGAAATCTAACTCCTAGACAGCGAGATAGAATTAGACCAATTTATAGTGCTGACCCGAGTAACGTAAGTATTATTTTATTGTATATAGCAGATGTTCATAGTTTTATCCGCGTAGAATTAAAAAAAACTCTATTAAAACTTTCGTGAGACATTATACACTAATTAATTGACCGGCGCGACGCGACCGCGAATGAAGCCCGATAATCCACTCACCCTGATGAAGGACCCCCGACGGGTCTGAAACTAGTCGGTACCTACACCGAAATAAACACGAGTTAAGCTGTGTTTTTAATTAAGTAATTAGTGTAAAAAAAAAATTTCATTGAGTTGATAACCTCCCTCTGTTGGAAGTCGGTTAAAAAGGAGCCCCAGTGTGTCCTTTTTCGGGCTTTATTTTATATCTGTTTGAAACACCCAGATATTTTGCCATTCCTAAAATTGGTTTGTTTAATTAGTAAATAAGGAGGTTACTCAATGTATTGTACATGCGCTACAAAGCGATTCAATAGTGAACATAAAAAATATATGGAACTGACAATGAAGTTAGGATATCTTACAAGCACATGACTTATCGAATCTCGTTGTAAGTTTCATACATTTTTGTTGATTCTATCAGCGATATCGCCAATCGAAATATACTTTGGGTAACCCCACTGTTTCTCTATTTGTTTTATGAGCAATTTATAGTTCTATAGTCCTATTTGTACTGATACTAGGATTGTTTTATTTACCCCAATTCTCATCTTCATATAACTTCACAGTTAACTACAGTGGACGCAAAGTCGCGGAACCTGTTCAAAATAATCCACGGAAGGATTGAGAATAGGGGTCTCGAGGTGGACTCGTGTGAGGTTCCTACTCTCGAGATGCCGAACTTCCGACAACCTGGTCTTCGTCTTAGTGATGTCAGTAAGTAACCATGCATGTTCTGGGAAAGATATAGAAATATAGTAAAATTGTCTCATTACATTTGTCTTGTTCAAACCTCTTGAATTACAGTTGTCTTATTCAAACTTCTTGCATTACATTTGTCTTATTCAAACTTCTTAAATTACATTTGTCTTATTCAAACTTCTTGAATTACATTTGTTTTATTCAAACTTCTTGCAATACATTTGTCTTATTCAAGCTTCTTGCATTACATTTGTCTTATTCAAACTTCTTGCATTACATTTGTCTTATTCAAACTTCTTGCATTACATTTGTCTTATTCAAGCTTCTTGAATTACATTTGCCCTATTCAAACTTCTTGTATTACATTTGCCGTAAAATTAAGGCCACTATTAAAATTAAAATTTAAATTAGTCCTTAAAATGTTCAAAGAAGTTTAAGCTACACGATCTAGTACTTATTTGATATATTTTTTTCCAGAATGCTTAGAACACTTATGGAAAATACGGTACTACGATGAGGCATTGATAAGCGCAGCATTGTGTAAGTTTGTATAAATTAAATGCTAGCTTTTGGTAATATCCTTGTCCGGAGAGTATTTAAAAAATCGCCAATGTTACTCAGTGTTAACATAGCTTTCTAGTGGTAAAAAAGTTTTTGAAATAGGTCTAGTAGTTTGAGTTATACAAATAAAAATACAAAATCTTTCTTCTTTATATGGTACTATGTAGGGTTTGCAGACTTTAATATACTCAGCAACCTAATTTGCTCTTCAATCTTTTGTTATTATCTGAATTCCATACACTGCATGTGTTTATAATATGTGTGATGACGGGACTAACTGCTCAAATACATCTAGTGTCTGATGCGCGAACGCCGTCAAAATCTGCCCTATTTTTGCTGTTGGGATATTTGATCATAGACTCAATCACCTCAATTGCTGTCTTTTTAAGTCTCATTGTACATTCGGGCTGATTTATCAATATGTTTAAAATTAAAACAACGGACGGATGCTATTTTTGAAGCCTACAGGACAGAGGTTAATAAACGGTAAGAAATCAACACTAAATTAGTCCCAATTGTTCTTGTCTTGTCACATGGCGAAGAAAATAAATGGCTTAGCTCTGCAAAGAGCACTAACCTGAGTGGTAAAGATATAGGACGCAATGAAGACTCAAGAATATGTAGGTGGAAGCAATGTGGTGCCGGAGGCCTAATTTTATTCCACTTTCCCTTCCTATCCTTTTGTTATGAGGAAATGATGGGAAAGGAATGTGGATATGGCGGGGTAGGAGACTTATAGGAAGAGGAATTATCCTCTTGTTGTACGTGCAGGTGGCTGCTTGCTCGTTTGCCACTTTATAATATTAAAAAAATACTTCCAGAAAATAAAAAGACAGGATTGCTAAATAAAAAATGTAATTTAAATCATAATTTTAAAGTTATTAGTTTTCTTAAACTATATTTATTACTTTAGTTCTTAAAATATACATTTACTTCACGCATCTTAATATAACTTTTATAATAATAACTTCTAGTGATGGATTAAGATTGCATATCAATCTTAAGAAGACAGTAGACTATTCGGTTTTATTATTCCATACAATGTCCTCAATCCACGAAACGTAACTAGAAACTCTCGTATAAATACCTGAAACATTATATAGAGCACAACCATACCCGTGTGATACAATACCTACGATGAACTTAATATCATCTGAAATTCCAGCCAAGGGTCCGCCCGAATCGCCCTAAAAAGGAAGAAATATGTTTTTCATTATCATCTACATGAAAAAGTGATGTCATTAAGATAAAATTTTTCAATTTTACTAAAATATTGGATGTTGGGTCAAAGAAATAATCAAATATTGGTATACGAACAAAAAATAATTTGTTAAAGTAAAGTCACTCATACAACATACAGTCATGAGTAAGATAATGTTTCTGGAAATGTGTACTAATGAAACAACAACACAATTTACGTGATTTTGTGTGTAAATGAGACTTGAAATGTATACAAAGATAGGAAGAGGCAGGAGGAAAGGAGGAAGAAAGCTGAACATCGTGTTAATAAATTGTGCAGGAGAAGGAAGTGCATTCAGATATGCTGGCCGATGGAAATGAATGATAAATAGTCCAAATTGTGCCGTAGCAATTCGACACGGCACAATATGCAAACCTTACATATGAAAAAAGAGGACGATGGTGATGATTTTGTGTGTAAAATTAAGTGAACACTAAAACTATACTATCACCATCAGAAATAGCCGAAGCAAGAACTTACCTGACAACTGTCAACGCCAGGTTTTGAGGCACACATTTGTTCATTTGCAATATGTTTGTTCCGGCTACCACTAGTATGATACTTCTCTTCACACGTTTGTGTGTCTATAATTTCCATCTGAGCAGTTTGCAGTACAGAACTTGATTGCGTACCATCTGTAAGTTAACCCAAAAAACCGGGAAACAACTGTTGGGAAAATTATTTAAATTATTATTGAACAGAAAAGGATGTATTAAGAAGGGCAACAATATTGATAAATAAACATTATCTCTCGTCACCACGCCTACACATTACACTCAACGTTGTGGTCAATAATAACACACTAACTCAAAACGTGATAATATGTGAGTATATATTCTATGAGTGCGACAGAGACTAAATTCACTAAATTTTCCGTTTCTTTTTTCGTCCTCCTTTCCTCCTCTTGATCAAGCTTACAATTCTATTTTCTAATTATTGAGTGTGATATCTATGTACATTCGGAGGAATTGTGCACGACTGGTTGCTTTTTACTATTATGTCGTTTACGCAACTCACGATTTTTTTATTTGTAAAGTGCTAATTTTCTATAACTCTAACACCTCAGATTTCCCCGACTGTATCTAAAGGTGTACCTTCCCCTGTAGGGGGGCTACCCGAAGTACTTTTCGATCGGCGATATCGCTGATAGAATCGACAAAAATGTATGAAACTGAGATTGACATTCGATAAGTCATGTGCTTGACACGAGTGAGATATCGAACGCCATTGTCAGTTTCATATGACGTTCGCTATAGAATCGCTTCGTAGTGAATGTGCTTTGGGTAAGCCCCCTGAAATTGAGTATAATAATTTAGAATTCAATTGTTAAAATATAAACTGTATTATGTTACCTTGGCGTGTGGCCCCCCATCCAGACACTGAGATGTTCCTCAGGCTGCTGGTGTCCGCGCTGGGCCACAGACACGCAGGTTGGACAACTTCACTAAAACGTATTATGTCTACTACATGAACTAGTGCGATATCATAACGTTCCCTTTTTTTAATATTCTTAGCACGTTTATATTTATCGTACTGCGTAATATAATCAATATTGTAGTCGACACCAAGTTCCTGCAAAAACACAAGCTTCATATATAAATAATACATATAGGATCTTTGATGATGTTATAGAGAACACATTATGAAATACTTGCTGTTCCATAGCTAGTCTTGGGTTTGGCCGGAAAAGGATGCGAGTAAGGTTAATGCAGAGTGAATGATAGGATTAGGAATAGTGTTGTAAGGGAAGAATGTGGTTTGTTTGTTTGTTTGTGGTTTGAGATGTTGTGTGCAGAATTGAAACAGGTATGCTTAGATGTTTGGACATGTTGAGAGGATGAATGAATGCAGATTAACGAAGAAGATTTATGATGCCAAAGTGAGTGGAAGTGTTGGACGGGGTCACCCGAGGCGGACTTATACCGGTCAAATTGAGGAATTACTCAAGAAGGCCGGTATTAAGAGCACGCGTAACCGTCGTGTATGCGTAGATGTATGAATGTAGAAGAAGCAAGGGAGGTGTGTCAGGATCGTGCCAAATGTCTCTGCCTACCCCTCAGGGTTGCGGGCGTGAGTTGTGTTTTTGTTATATGTGTTCCATGTGACTTCCTCCGCGCGGAATAAAAAAATATAGCTTATGTTACACGGGGATAATCTAGCTTTCTAACGGTGAAAGGAGTAGTTTTTGAGTCATTTAAATACATTCAAATTTCCTGTTAATAATATTAAGTATAGATATTAATAACAAGTATTTAAAAGCTCACATATTAAGGTTTTAAAACATGTCCAAACTTGAGCTTCAACTAATCTCAGATAAATAAATATAGATTAAATATTCTTTAATGTTTTGTTACAAATTATAACATTATCTTACTTTTTATAAATACGACAGTTTCGATGGATGGAAGTTTGTTTGTAGTTATCTCTGAAACAACTTAATGTATCTTGGTGAAAGCACAGATGTAGAACAAAGTCTGCAAGAACACATAGGCTACTTATTATGTTTTGTTCAGTTGAGACGTAGTCTCGGTCGCCAACCAGTATTTACATAAAACTTACTTTAATGTTGGTTGTTCCAAATCGCACAATCTCCGGCTTAGTAGGTTCATTATTAATTGCCTTAGACGCACAATGTGCAGCGGTCAACGCGAAGTGATGACTTATTAATGTACATCCACAGAGAAATGCTATTTTGTGGTCGTTCAATTCATATCCCAGGGCACCCTTAAATTTTAATTAATATTACTAACTAACTAACTAATTCGATAGCGAATATCAAAAATGTATGAAACTGACAATGTACTTTGGGTAATCCCTTTAAGTTTCTCTTGCTTATCTCTCTATATATATAAAACTCAAAGGTTACTGACATAGATATCTATCAACGCACAGCCTAAACCACTGGACGGTTCTGGCTGAAATTTGGCATGCAGGTGGATGTTATGACGTAGGCGTGAGTAAAGGAAAGATTTTAACGAAATTCAACCCCTAAGGGTCCGAGATGGGGGTTCAAAGTTTGTATAGAGAAAATTGATTCCTTTGTCAGAATTGCATGAAAATTGGATTGAGTGGTCTTTAGCATGAATAAATAAGTTTGTCATTCAAGAATTTTACATTTTTTTTATTTTGGGGGCAAAAAGAGAGGGTCAAAGTACGAATCTAAAAAAAATCTCGCAGCGTAGGTACGAGTTCTAGAGACTTGAAATTTTGCATAGCGTTAATACGTTTCTGTTAATACGCAGAAGTGCACTACGAAAGGATCTTACGAAATTCAACCTCTAAGGTTCCGAAATGGGGTTTCAAAGGAATACAAATATGGAGCAACGTGATTTCTTTGTCAGAATTCCATGAAAATTGGAATGAGAGCTCTTCAGCACAAATAAATAATTTTCCCACTCAAGAATTTTTCATTTTTTTACTTTGGGGGGTAAACTTCAAAGTTGGTAGGGAGCGAAGTGATTCCTTTGTCAGAATTGTATAAAAATTGGAATGAGAGCTCTTCAGCACGAATAAATAACTTTGCCATTCAAGAATTCAGCAAATTTTTACATTGGGGCAAAAAAAGGGGGTGAAAGTTCGAATTAAAAAATACTTTTCAAAGCGTAGATACGATTCCTAGAGACTTGAAATTTTACATAGGGTTTTCTGTTAACATGTTAAAGTGCACTGAGAAATGATTTTACGCAATTCAACCCCTAAGGGTCCGAATCGAAGGTCCAAAGTTTGTATGGAGCAACGTGATTCCATAGTCAGAATTGCATGAAAATTGGAATGAGAGGTCTTTAGGATGAATAAATAAGTTTGTCATTCAAGAATTTTACAAATTTTTATTTTGAGAGGCAAAAAAGGGGGGGTCGAAGTTCGAATTTCAAAACATTTGTCACATCGCAGGTACGAGTCCTGTAGACTTGAAATTTTACATAAGGGTTTCTGTTACTACGTTGGAGTGCACAGAGAAAGAATATTACGAAATTCAACCGCTAAGGGTCCGAAATGAGCATCCAAAGTTTGTATAGAGCAACGCGAAAAAAACTTTATAAGAATTCCATGATAATTGTAATAAATTGTCCTTACCACGAATAAAATACTTTGCAATTTTATAAATTTCTTCTTTGGGGAAAAAAATGGGGTCAAAATGCGATTCTTAAAATATTTTTCTCGGTGTAGATACGAGTCCTAGAGTGTGGAAATGTTGCACATGGTTTGTATTACTTACTTCTTCAAATTTATTTTATAAAGGTTTTACGCGGACGAAGTCGCGGGCGCCCGCTTGTTCTACAATATTTTCCGTCATATAAACCTACGTTAGAGCGTCGGTCTACAGGTCCCAAGTTCGAATCACGCCATGTTCCATGTGTTTTTCGATTTTCGAGTTTCATATTTACCCGACGCTCTTACGGTGAAGGAAAACATCCTGTTGGAACCTGTGCATATCGGCGAAGAAATGAAGTC
>QDHC01000056.1:59521-71400 GCA_013186455.1 Papilio dardanus tibullus | reverse complement strand
GTTTTAAATAAAATAATAATAATTAAAAACGATAATTACCGTTTTGATGAATGTTTTAGTTTATTCTACTGTTGATTTTAAAAATTAAAAAAAAACACACAATTTCGCTATTTCAGCGAATCCATGCGGCCACTTGCTTGTTTGCCACTTTATAATATAAAAAAAGTATGGGAGTACGCACATCTAGCAACTTTCTGCCGACAACATTTAGTATCCAGTGTGCGTAAAAAGTTGCTCGTCATAGAGACAAGTTTAAGAGCAAAAAGCATGCCAATTTCGAAATATTAAAAGTGCAGATCTTTGCCATTCTCATGAAAAAAAATTACAACTCAGAGAAAATGTTCGCATTCGAAGCTTAAATGTGAGGTCAATTGCACTCAAGTTTAGGCAAGTTAAATTTTAAAAATTATTTTTAGGGCATACGACTAAAGACCCAAATCTTGAAGAACAGTTGAATATTGGGCGGCTTCCTGCGGTAAACTTCTTTTTATATTTCTAACAATTTGCTAACAATATGTGTTTTATATTGATAACGTCACGTCAAAGCGAATTAAACGGATGATCATATTCTGGGACAAATAGGTTGTAGTAGGGTTCCGGAAAAGAAATAGTTTACTAACAAAGATAAACTTTATAGAATGCGATAGCGAGATGAAAGATATTAATTTATTAGTAAACCTATCTAAACATCATATTTCGTTTTAGGTTACGATGACTCCTAATGATTTTAAGAAAAGAGGATATCCACAAACGGGTCAATCTTTTACATGTTCTGCAAGCGAAGAACAATACTTCGATAATAAATATCCAAATAGTATGGCGGCAAGAAGTAAGTAAAAAGCTGTGCCACAATTTACTTAAAGATAGATATGTGTGGAGGGCCAATGGAAACAACACTAGCTCATTGTAGACGGTAGAAGGAGAAAGATATAGAAATGGTAGTGTTAGTTTACGGCTTTAAACCAATAATATCATGTCAGTGTTAGTTCACGCCTTTGCCTGGGACGTATGAATAATTAGTTCACCGGAAATACGCTTAGAGCGGCACAATACAATGTGATACGTCGTATTTGCTTGGGTCATATTTCTAACAAATAAAATCGCATACGTAGAAAGAGAGCAAAGATCTATGTCACTGTCTTTGTCACGTTACGTATACTTCGTAAAATCCTATCTGATTGTATTTTTAACCTATGGTGAAGACTGCTTTTTCACGTCACAATGACGTACCAATCGAGCGCAGCAGACCGTTCCATTTTACGCATACATATTCAAATTATTTTGGTTTCACTATACTAACAAATGTTTATCAATTTTCAGAATGTTACCAGAACAATGAGACGCTTAGACAGTGTTTTCTAACAGAACATAAGATAGGTAACTAAGCAACATGTAACGAATAATGATTTTATAATATTTTAATGGGATTTACCTTACATGTTAGGCGTGCATTCACACGAACGCTTTTTTAACGTCGGCGTTGGCGCTCATTTAACACCCTGATCATTAAGAACATTGTTAAATCAACCTTGTTTCTTTCTCCGAGCGCTCAAAATGCAACGCTGCGAGATTGATATTAAAAAGAGCCTCCGTGTTCGCTGTTCACCCACAGTACATGTGCTACAAAGCAATTCAATAGCGAACATCAAAAATGTATGAAACTTACAATGACGTTCGATATATCACACAAGCACATGATTTATCGAATGTAATTGTCAGTTTCATACATTTTTGTATATTCCATCAGCAATATCGCCAATCGAAATATACTTTGGGTAGCCCCCAGATATACGGGAATGCATTTGAAGAGATAGAACTCAACGCTACTTTGGCGGGCGTTGAAAAAGCTATTATTTTCTTGTGTATTTCATAAACGTGTATAAATGTAAATTATGAATCTTCACAGATAAGGAACCCAGAATCATAAATGGAACTAACGCAACCATTAAAGATTATTCTTATATGGTAAATATCGACACTTTACTGACTTTTAGATTGAAACCGAACGCAACGGCAACCGATTTTTGATTATAACGTAGATATCATCACCAGCTCACTATACGTCCCCACTGAAGGGCTCGGAGCCTACCCTAATGGGATAATTAGACTTCACACTTAACTTTGAATTTCTTCGCTGATATGTGTGCAACACGATGTTTTCCTTCAACGTAAAAGCGTCGGGTAAATAAATATGTACATATCAAATTCGAAAATCGAAAAACACATTAGTACATCGCGGGATTCGAACTCGGGACCTGTAGATTACAAGTCAAGAGCTAAACTCCTGAGCCACGGACGCTCCAACGTAGGTTTAAATGACGGAAAATATTGTAGAATAAGTAGGAGAAACTTAAAGAGCGGTTACCCAAAGTATGTTGACAGTTTCATACATTTTTGATGTTCGCTATCGAATCGCTTTGTAGCTCATGTACTTTGAGTAACCCTCCAGAACTCTCGCAGCGCTTAGGGAGTTAGTAATATTAATTAAAATTTAAGGGTGCCCTGGGATATGAATTGGAGGACTTCAAAATGGCATTTCTCTGTGGATGTACATTAATAAGTGATCACTTCGCGTTGACCGCTGCACATTGTGCGTCTAAGGCAATTAATAATGAACCTACTAAACCGAAGATTGTGCGATTTGGAACAACCAACATTAAAGTAAGTTTTATGTAAATACTGGTTGGCGACCGAGACTACGTCTCAACTGAACAAAACATAATAAGTAGCCTATGTGTTCTTGCAGACTTTGTTCTACATCTGTGCTTTCACTAAGATACGTTAAGCCGTTTCAGAGACAACTACAAACAAACTTCCATCCATCGTACCTTTCGTATTTATAAAAAGTAAGATAATGTTATAAGTTGTAACAAAACATCAAAGAATTTCTAATCTATATTTATTTATCTGAGATTAGTCGAATCTCAAGTTTGGACATGTTTTTAAACCTTAATATTATTAAGAGGAAATTTGAATGTATTTAAATAACTCAAAACTTTCAGCGTGATTATCCCCGTGTAACATAGGCTATATTTATTGATTCCGCGCGGAGGAAGTCACATGGTACACCTACAACAACAACACAACTCACCCCCGTAACCCAGAGGGGTAGGCAGAGACAACGGACCTCCATTTGACACGATCCTGATACACCTCTCTCGCTTCTTCTACATTCATACATCTACGCATGCATACACGACGGTTACTTGTGCGTATCCGTCGTGTATGCCAGTCTTAATACTGGCTTTCTTGAGTAATTCCTCAATTTGACCGGTATAAGTCCGTCTCGGGCGACTCCGTCCAACACTGCCACTCTCTTTCGCATCATAAATCTTCTTCGTCAACCTGTATTCATTTATCCTCTTAACATGTCCAAACCATTTAAGCATACCTTTTTCAATTCTGCACACAACGTCTTGTTCCAAACCACATTCTTCCCTTACACTATTCCTAATCCTATCATTCACACTTACACCTATCATACTTTTCAATGATCTCATTTCCTCTGCATTAACCTTACTCGCATCCTTTTCCTGCCAAACCCAAGACTAGCTATGGAACAGCTAGTATTTCATAATCTGTTCTCTATAACATCATCAAAGATCCCATATGTATTATTTATATATGAAGCTTGTGTTTTTGCAGGAACTTGGTGTCGACTACAATATTGATTATATTAGGCAGTACGATAAATATATCGGTTCTTTGAGTAAGGAGCAAGGTTATGATATCGCACTAGTTCATGTAGTAGACATAATACAGTTTAATGAAGATGTCCACCCTGCGAGTCTGTGGCCCAGCGCGGACACCAGCGGTCTGAGGAGCATCTCAGTGTCTGGATGGGGGGCTACACGCCCAGGTAACATGATACAGCTTATCTATTAACTATTGAATTCTAAATTATTATACCCAATTTCAGGGGGCTTACCCAAAGTACATTCGCTACGTAGCGATTTTATAGCGAACGTCATATGAAACTGACAATGGCGTTCGATATCTCACTCGTGTCAAGCACATGAATTATCGAACGTCAACTTCAATTTCATACATTTTTGTCGATTCTATCAGCGATATCGCCGATCGAAAAGTACTTTGGGTAGCCCCCCTGTACCTTTAGATACAGTTTATAGAAAATTGGCGTGTTTCTTAAAATGAGATAAACTCTGTCGTACATAACAAATAATAAAAACGTGAGTTGCGTAAACGACGGCATAATAGTAAAAAGCAACCAGTCAGTCACAATTTTTCCGAATGTACATAGATATCACACACAATAATTAGAAAATAGAATTGAAAGCATGATCAGATTTTTGTGTAGAACAAAAGGGAGAAAAGAACAAAGGCAAAAAGTGGAGGGAAGGAGGACGAAAAAAGAAACGGAAAATGTAGTGCATTTAGTCTCTGTCGCACTCATAGAAAATATACTCACTTTTGAGTTAGTGTGTTATTATTGACCACAACGTTGAGAAAAGACGAAAGATAATGTTTATTTATCAATATTGTTACCCTTCTTAATACATTCCTTTTCTGTTCAAACGTATGTTCAATAAATTTCCTAACAGTTATTACCCGTTTTTTTGGGTTTACTTACAGATGGTACGCAATCAAGTACTATACTGCAAGCTGCTCAGATGCAAATTATAGACACAAAAAAGTGTAAACAGATTTATAAAAAAAATGGTCAACCAAAGAAACGTATTGCAAAGGATCAAATATGTGCCTCAGGACCTGGCGTTGACAGTTGTCAGGTAAGATCTTGCTTCGGCTATTTCTAATAGTGATAGTGTAGTCTTAATAATAACTTAATTTTACACACATACATCACCATCGTCCTCTTAATCTCATATTTAAGGTTTGCATATTGTGCCGTGTCTAATTGCTACGGCACAATTTGGGCTATCTATCATTCATGTCCATCGGCCAGCATATCTGAATGCATTTCCTTCTCCTGCACAATTTATTAACACGATGTTCAGCTTTCTTCCTTCTTTCCTCCTGCCTCTTCATATCTTTGTATACATTTCCAGTCTCATTTACACACAAAATCACGTAAATTGTGTTGGTCTTCCATTAGTACATATTTCGAGAAACATTTTCTTACTCATGACTGTATGTTGTATGAGTGACTTTACTTTAACAAATTATTTCTGTTCGCATACCAATATTTGATTATTTCTTTGACCCAACATCGAATTTTTCAGTAAAACTGAAAAATTATATCTTAATGACATCACTTTTTCATGTAGATGATAATGAAAAACATGATTCTTTCTTTTTAGGGCGATTCGGGCGGACCCTTGGCTGGAATCTCAAATGATGTTAAGTACATCATAGGTATTGTATCACACGGGTATGGTTGTGCTCTATATAATGTTCCAGGTATTTATACGAGAGTTTCTAGTTACGTTTCGTGGATTGAGGACATTGTATGGACTAGTGAATTCGAATAGTCTACTGTCTTCTTAAGTTTAACATGCAATCTTAATCCATCACTAGTAGTTATCTATAAAATCAAAAGTTATTTTAAGATTCGGGAAGTAAATGTATGTTTTAAGAACTAAAGTAATAAATATAATTTAAGAAAACTAAGAACTGTAAAATTATGATTTAAATTACATATTTTATTTAGCAATCTTTTCGTTTTATTTTCTGGGAGTAATTATTTTGAACATTGTCATAGTTGACACCAAGACCGATTTCAAAAAACGCAATCAAAAACCCATCGATATATCGACGCTCCAAAAGTGATAATAGAACCCTACAAGGGTATTTTGGCACTTTTTTGACATTGACAGGGGGGGGGGTACAAAGTTTTAGCGATAACAATAGGTAAAAATGTCCTAACTTCTTTTAAAATCCCTCAGATGCCTTTCCCTGATTGGTTAAAATGTGAAGATGACATTGTTAGTTCTCATATTTTCCGAGTGCAGACCGATTGTAGACCTATACAACATCTGCCTTCTTTTGTTGTCAATCGCTATTTGACATTTGTCCTTTTCACACTTGCTGCGCTGTATACTAGCGATAACGAAACGACAGCAATATCATTTTTGCCTTGGTTGACCTGAGATACCTGAAGATGCAAAAAAAAACTTAAAGTACGTGTCTGCTGTGAAGAATTCACGGTTTATTTTCATGGCTTACAAGAACGAGGATGGGGATGATCGGGGACCACTTTCTGTAGAAGGCATTGACGAAGGTCCATCAGGAGGCAGATAAAGTAATAGTAAAATAAATAACACAAAAAGAAATAAGTTATAAAAAAAATATTTTTAATTTGTTAATTCATCAACTTAAATCTAAGTTCCCAACGAGTTTAACTACAGTCCTTCGTATATTTTTGCGAATTTCTTTTCAGATAAAATTTCTTTGAAATATTGGTCTTCGGGCCACACGATGTCTTCTATCCAATTGACAAAGTTAGATATTTTTGTGTAGACATTTGGGTTGTCAGGGGAGTAACAACCAAAGCTTGTAGACTGTATGCCCACAATATAGTGTACAGTAAAGTCTGAATAATATGGATTAATAAGGGGCATCATTAGAGGACCTCCTGAGTCACCCTAAAACAAAAAAAAAAACATATATAGCTTGCAGATTCTTGCTAAAAAGTTGAGTGTATAGTGTAGAGAATTTTTGTCGGATTGAATTGTGTTGTATTCTATATCTGCATCGTCGCCGCGGTACACATTTATCTTTGTAAAAAAACTATTTTTTTGTAAATGGACGTGTGTATTATAAATGAATAAATTTGAATAATTTTTAGCTTACGTTATTGACATAATACTAAAGTATTGAACTGAACACATTAGTTGAAAAAAAATAGAAACACTTTTTTAAATGTATATCAAGTTAGACATTAAAGGTTAAAAAGGTTAAAGGTTTTGATCCATGATGGGCTCCATTTTCCGCAACTCCACGACTAGCGCGTATTTTGCGTGAATACACATATCTTTGAATTTCTTCGCCGATATGTGCAGGTTGCATCACGATGTTTTCCTTCTCCTAAGAGCGTCGGTAAATATGTACATATGAAAATCGAAAATCGAAAAACACATTGGTACATACAACCCCTGAGCCACCGACGCTCTAAGTTAGACATTATGATAAAAGCTACCAACCTTACACGTATCATTGACGTTATAGTACTTTGTACAAATTTGATGAGGTAGTTGTACGGAATCGACATGTAATAGTTCATTTAATTTTTCACGGCAATCTTTTGTATTTATCACTTCGACGTCGTCTATCTCGTATTGTGGTCGATGATCCGAATCTGAGAATGCGAAATTGCACTTTATATTATAATTCAGTATCACTCTGTACTAATATTATAAAGAGAGAATCTTTGTTTTTTGTTTGTATTGAAATAACTCAAGAACTACTGGGCCAATTTTAGAAATTCTTTCACCATTAGAAAGCTACATTGTTCCCGAGTAACAAAGGCTATATTATTTAATTCCACGCGGATTAAGTCGCACACAACAGCTAGTATTAGTTAATTAGGACGATACACATATTGATTCCAAACATTTTTTTTTTATTTATTTATTTTTTTAAGTTTTACAAGTTTTACAAATTTTTTTTCCGCCAAACCTCCCAAGAGGTTTGTAGGCGTTTGTATGATGTTATACCGCATCGGATATTCTCGATTCTTATTTAATTACATAAAGAAAAAAATGTTTTACCTGATTCTATGACACCCCATCCAGATTCATAGCCTTTACCAAATAGTTCGTCTCCTTCATATGGCCAAATACAAGACGGATTAGGAAACACTTTAAACGGAATTATATTTTCTAATTCAATCAGTGCAATGTCGTAATATTTAGAATTTGGACGGTAATCTTCATGTACTATAATGTTCTTTATAAACACATCTGTTGGTGTTTTACCGAATTCTTGCTGCAACATAAAATCATCATTTAAATATGGCTACACCCACTTACAGGTCATGTGTTGACATTGACTAGTTGACCGTTCGAAATTCTTAAGGCGTAAGACTTAAATACTTCAGTGTAGCCCTTTTTAATTAACTCTCAAGAAAGTTTAAACAAAACTTATTTTTTTTGTTGTAAATTATCTTTGGGAATAAAATTATAAAATAAATATTTTACCGAGTCCAAAATATATTTGTCTCCTAGTCTTATAATTTTGGGTGCGGGATCGGCAACTCTAGGGTCGTGTGATGTCGAGCAGTGTGCAGCTGTCAAGAAGAACTTCTCACTTATCATCACAGCACCGCATAAGAATATCCAGGCCTGTCCGACTGACTGCCAGCCGATAGCTCCCTACAAGAAATGAGAAATCATATCTGTGAGGGTAGGCAGATAGATAAAAAAGTATGAAAGAAATGAGTGAGAATTTTTGGGCGTAATTTTTAAAATCATTTTGTTCGTAAGAAACGGGGTTCTTACCACGTATTAGATGTTTGAGGTCCTAATATTTCGGCACAGTTGCGTGTGCCATGGTCACGGGCTGACTGCTGTGATGCGTTAGCGTTGAAAAATGTTAAAGGTAGTCAAATCTGTCCTTTTTCCGGACACGCCGAAATTATGGTAGCTCAAACAGGTAAATCGTGGAAAGAATCCCGTTTCAGACGAACAAAATGTTAGTAAAACTTACGAAAGTTTAAATTATTTACCGTATGAGCAAATTTTCCAGTTGACACCTCTTTACTCCTGTAAATAGCGAAACTGACGTATGCACCTTCCACGCCAGTTTTACCTTAAATTGTAAGAAATATTTCAAGATTTTTGGTAACACTTACTGTTTTAGTATTACACTAGCTGTTGTGTGCGACTTCGTCTGCTTGGAATTAAATTATATAACCTATGTTACACTGAGATAATGTAGCTTTCTAATGGTTAAAAAATTTTTGAAATCGGACCAGTAGATCTTGAGTTATTTCAATACATACAACAATACAAAGTTTGTCTCTTTATAATATTAATATAGATTTAGGAGCAAATACCTACATCTTACTTTTTTTAAAAGCAATTGGTCGTAAAATCGTATTCTCCATAGATGTTCGAGACATTCTGGAATTGAGAAAATAATTAAAAAAAAACTAGTAAACTCAAAAATTAATAACGTATATTTAAATGAGTTACTGTTAACTATTAAATTATTAAGTGATTCAGTTTTAAAAGTGTGGTTTTGCTAATCTGAGATGTCAAGAGGGTGGTTTTTAGAACCATTCGATTACAAAACAAAATAAGATTTTTTTTGTCGACGTGGGAGTGCTTTTTGGGTATTGTAATTTATTAGATATGCAGGGCTCAGATAAGTTTATTAATCTGTATTTGAAGTATTTTTAAAATTTAATTTAACTTATTGATTTTATATCAAATATCGCTAAGTTTCTTAGTATTTTTTTTTATTATACGTTTTCAGTGTAACTATTATTTATTTTTCCTATATTTAAAGCTTTCTTTTGAGTGTTGTGTACGCCTGACGGGTTACTGAAAGTACATGCGCTACAAAGCAATTCGTTAGCGAACATCAAAAATATATGCAACTGACAATGACGTTATCTCACACGTGACAAGCACATGACTTATCGAATATCATTGTAAGTTTCATACATTTTTGTCGATTCCATCAGCAAAATCGCCGATCGCAAGATAATTTGGGTATCCCCCTGTCATCTGCTTTTCTATTATTTCAATATTGTCTACCCTGTCCAAGATTGTAGAATATGCAATTGGTGTACCTTAATAAATAAATAAATAATAGTACTTACTGACTTCACTAACGCGTCGATCAGGCGCTCTGAAGTCGGGCAACTCTTGTTCCATCAAATCGCATGACTTCGAATGAAAAAGTTCATTTTGCGGCAAATCGTCTAATATTTTATACAAATCACTAGTACGGGTGTCTATTGGTGTCAACTTAAAAAACAATAGAATTAACCAAGTTAAAATCAGATTTATTTTACTAGTAATAAAAAAATAACCACGTACTTTAACAGGTACATTCGGTTAGTTTACTTATGTAGAAAACATCGTTTTTATTTGGTAGTATCTGTTGCTCGCGGCTTCGTCCGCGCGGAATAATCAACAATAAAATCGCCCCAGTGGTTCTTGACTTATTTCAATATATCCAAAAAAAATCTTCATAATATCTTTATAGATAACTAGCTGTTGTGCGCGACTTTGTCCGCGTGGAATTAAATTATATAGCTTAAGTTACTCGGGGATAATATAGCTTTCGAATGGTGAAAGAATTTTTGAAATCGGCCCAGTAGTTCTTGAGATATTTCAATACAAACAAACATACAAAAATATAAAGTTTCTCTCTTTGTAATATTAGTATAGAAGTGTACCTAAGAATAAATATAATAAATTTATACTCACAGTTCCGTTACCGTGTCGTTTCTTATGCGGTCTAAAATCGTTATATGACGTCACAGGTTGCAAGTTTAAAAATATTATTAATGCTGAAACTTGAAGAATTATTAATGTTTCAAACTTCAGTTAATCTCTTTATTACTTTACTAGCTAATGCTTGCTTCGTCCGCGCGGAATATATGCTACTCGGGGTTAATGTAGCTTTCTAATGGTGAAAGAATTTTCGAAATCGGCTCAGTAGTTTTTCAGTTATTACAATACATATATATATACAATTTTTTCCTATTTATAATATTAGTATAGATTGCTAACCCTCTTATTCTCTTCAAAAGAAACAGAAGATATATTGTAACAGCCGTTAAAAATTGTATAAAATTTTGAAGTCCAGTGGTAAGTTTGTAGGAAAATTCCTAAAGACGGTTAACAAGCGTGATCTTATCATTTTAGATGCTGTGACATGTATTCTAAACTAGCTATCGCCCGTGACTACGTACGTAAGAAAAAAGACTAAGTAAGTTGTGTGTCTCCTATGTGTTCTTTTTTTATATATTATAAAGTGGCAAACGAGCAAGCGGCCACCAGAATTCGCTGAAATAGCGAAGCGACCGCTGCCCATAGACATCTGCAATTGCAGATACGTTGCCTACCCTTAATCAACGGAGGAGGAGACGCACACAAAAAGGATTATTCTTCTTTCTATGCGTCCGTCCCCCGCCAAATCCACATCGCCTTCCCATCATTTCCTTATAAGAAAAAGAAAGGGAAAGTGGACTAAAATTAGTCTTCCGCCACCACACTCATCAGACGCAACACGGAATAGCTTCCATTTCACGCCTGTCTTCTGTGTGGTCGTGGTATGTCAGCGGGCGAGCTGGACAATCCGTGCGAAGATGTTAAAGCTGGCTCTACCACTGTTACGGACTATGTTCTACATCTGTGCAAAATTTCATCAAGATACGTTTAGCCGTTCTGGTGATATCTTCAAACATGCATTTAACTTTCGTATGTATGAGATGACGTTTCAGTATTCGGCCATTAATCTTTTATCTGTAGTTTATATCGTAAGGTCGATGAGGTTAAAATGTAATTAAATATATAGCAATAGATATATTCGAAGATAAAATAATTAATTTGTAACCATGAACCTGCATAACAATGACAGGAAAATTAACATCATAATACATGAAATAACAAATATATACCTCACCTAATTGGTTAAGAGGAAAACAAACATAATAAGGAAATAACATAATTTACAATATTCATTACTATTATTATTTAAAATTATTATTCAAAATAAAACTACAAACGGGTGTGATTTAAGAACGCAAAAACTAGAGTAACCATCAATTTACGGAAAAATAAAATATTTCATAAAAAAAAACAAAAATAGTTTTGAGAAAAAAATGCATACCGAAGTAAATCCTTAACACGAAAAGCACAGATTTATTTGATTTGTCCATTTTGTTATTACTGTTGTTCACGCGACCGTAATATGTAACTTCCACATCACAAGTGAATAAAATA
>QDHC01000052.1:182541-196780 GCA_013186455.1 Papilio dardanus tibullus | reverse complement strand
TAGGTCCTGATGAACTGGTTCGCAGGCTAAAGGTTAGTCTTGATAATGTAAATTTTTCTAATACTAATCTGCATGTTCTGTTACTACTAAAATTAGAGTTAAATGTGACTTAATACAGAGAAATCAATATTTAGTAAATAAACAGCTAAGTTGAAACATTTTTTGTTTCTAAAGCAGCCTCTTAGTATAAAATTAGTACCTAGAGTTACATTAAGGTACTTCACAAATAACCATTACTGGAAAATAAGCGAGGTTAGATAAGGCTAAGCAAAGAATGAGCTTAGTGGGAGCCCGGCCCCATTTTCCACTTTCATACAAAACTGCATGCTTATGTACCAACAAAGAGAAATGAGATATGACAAAAAGCTCTGAAAAGTGCTAGGGAGCTGAGCTGTGTCAAATGAGACAGCTGCGTTATGCCGTTGGGCTCGCTTAGCTCAGCTCTTTGTTGGGACGCAAGCACATTTGAGGCTCAGCTCACATCTCCCGCTCTTTACACTTATGCGGTGGCTGCTCGGCTTTAGTCACCGCCACCCAAAATCACTTGTATTTTTTGGTACAAAGTACTGTGGAAATTCTCTTAATATATAATCTTATTCCGATTACCAAATTAATTCAGTTGTTTTGGAACTTGTTCAATGCAAACTTACTTTAAACAATCTTTTGTACAGCTAATAAAAGGCATTAGTATAATAAATTAATAAAAATACAAATTGCAAATGTTGTAATTTCAACCCATGTTGTAATGGACAAAAAAGCTGATGCAAATTAAAACAATGAATAATGTGTTGTAAGAAACTTATTGGTCAATATTTGTACACAATATATTTTTAGTGCGAAATTTTGGATGGATGGATCTTTATAAGCAAATATATCCAGATTATGGATGAGTTGATCATTTTGGCGTCAACAATACGAAACTGTTAATATGCTTTTGTCAACTAGTTTGTTGAATGATTGTTGAAACAATCGTTGAATCCTTACTCCAAATGTCGGATTGAGATGAAATTTTGCACAAATGTAGATCATAGACTAGCGAACATAGGCTATTAAGTTTGTTAAATTCCGCGCGGACGTAGGAGCGGACCACAGATAAAACGATAATGAAGTTCGAAACATATTTGGCATATTAGATACTAGTTCTTGCTAGATTTTGTCAGCGTAAAGAAAAATCTGAGTAAGTCTATGCACTATTTCAAACAAATCTTTCTCGATTCCAAATTTCATCCAAATCTGTTAACCTGTTCTAGTGTTATGTAAATTTTATGCAAACAATGACCCAATATACTGTCAGGTAATATCCAATTAGTCACAAATTAAAAAAAAGAATTTGTAAAATTCTTGATTGGCAAAATTATTTATTCATGCTGAAGAGCACTCATTACAATCTTCAAGCAATTTTGACAAAGGAACTACTTTTCTCCATACAAATTTTAAATAACCAATATGATGCATCCAGAACATTACTCCACTGATTTATTATACCGTTGTTTGGAAAACACACTACTTTTTTTACTGGGCTGTTCCTCATTTTGAGGAACAAGTCAGTTTATGTAAATGCAACACCACAGATTCCCGTGTCTGTAATGTCTTACAGTATTAGAGACTCATGTTTAAATTGTAGATGGTTTTATGATAGCTGTGAAGAAGCCATTTGAAATATATGTTATATAATGTAAACACTCCGGCTCAATTAGATTAAATGTGATATTTCTTATTAATATTGTAAATGCGAAAGTTAGAGCGGATGTATGTTTGAAAATATCTCCAGAATAGCTGAACGTATTTCAATGCAATTTTGAACAGATGTAGAATATAGTCCGGGAAGAACACATAGGCTAAAATTTATTTTCAATTCCGCGCGGACGGTGTCTCCGGTGACAGTTAGTCTTCTATATATCTTGGTTAATATATGATGGAAGTATTAATTTATTTATTTTATAAAATCTGACTTCGTCTTCCATGGACCCCAGGGGGTCTTCCTATACCAATTTGGGAATAACTTGTATCTGATTTGATTCCATATCATTGATTACTAACAACTTTCATGTAAATAATATTGGAAGTACTGCATTAGTTTCAATCTGATAGAATTGATAATGTATAGTACCGTTAATAAATACATACACGAAACAAAAACATCTTCCTGTATATGTTAGTGTAAAATTGTTAACATTGTCAGTTCATAATGTTACTAGATATTTTAATAAGCGTTTATTATTGACTGAATGGACCATTGGTTATTTGTGGTCTCCTTTTATGACAAGTTAAATGGTCAAATTGTGAAGTAATTTCTGATCTAATCTGATGCCCCCATATTCCATATGATGAAAAAACAAAAAGTACTGCGACAAACGAGGACCCATAAGTCGATTATACGATACTGGAGGACCTAAACATGATATGTAAGATAGACCAGGGATGTCATTGGACCAATGTATCATAAAAGTATCAGGAACAAGGATGTACTGTATTTTCGATTTAAATGTAGGAATATATCAGTACCATACGTAGAAGGTACAACAGTACGAACGTTGATTCTCGTTTCGGAATAAAGCAGATAAAGTTTAAAGGTGTAAAAAAATTGTACCACAGGTTCCATCGATTAGGTATAATATTGTAGTTAACCATTTTTTTTTATATTATATTTTATAGACGCCTGTCTTCTGTGTGGTCGTGGTATTTCACCGGGCCAGCCGGCCAATTCGCGCGAAGATCTTAAAGTGGGCTCTACCACTGTTCAACTATTAATTAAACTTTGTATAGCGTTAGATTGTAAACTGTCGATGTTTACAAACTAACGGTGGCATACGTCTTCATATGTGCGGTCAATCGATAATTTATTGCGGTCGACCGCTTGTAAATGCTTTGTTTATTGAATATACGTGCATTCTTAATTCTTATCAATATGCTTTCATAGAAAATTATCTATTTTCAAAGTTCTGTAAAGGTCTAAAAAGGTAAACAATATTTTCGAACTTTTATACCCCACGAGGACGAAGTCGCTGAAGATCGCTTGTTTAGATATATTACGCCAGAGTTAAAGAGCTTTCTATGATAAAAAAAGCATAACATAAAACCAAAAATATGTAATTTTCCTAAACCGGCTACCGACGTTAATTTTTTCAACCGTACAGTTAAAACTGTCGTATACACGTCAATTTGAACTGCACAGTCGAGCTGTACAGGTAAAACTGTGCAGTTAAATCTGAGCGTCTGTAGCCGGTGTTTACCGCCGTTTAAATTAATCGTCAAATTGAGTACCTTAGTTATCTCAAACAACATAACTCACGACTCGCCCAAAGGGGTAAGCAGAGACCATTGAGTACCTCATTATTCTCTAATAAAACATGCTCTAACTCTAAAGACTTGTTCGCACCAGGCTAGTATTTCAGTCGAGTAGCAGTATTAAATGTCCGAACAAAGGAACTAACTACTAAAATATTGCTGTTCGGACACGTTAAGTTACTAAATTACTTGCTAATCAACTGAAATACTATCCTGGTGCGTACAAGATTTTTTCTACAGGGTGATCGTAAATTAATAACAATGTTTATATTAACTCTGACGTTATCTAGGCGGTATTGATTTGAGTCGGGTTGCAAAACGATCGTGTCAAGGTGATACGCCCGGGTCCGCGGACGGTGAATCCTTGTATTAATATTGCAAGTGACCTATTGGGGTAGGCAGATATATTCATATCTGATACGAAGAAATTGATGCAATACTGACTTGGTTTTTTATTTAAAAAATAATTTTTCTTTTTGCCCTATATAGAGCGTGACCATTTTTTTTTCTCAAAACAAGATAACTATAATTTTTCAGCCCACTATTTAGGAGAGGGGAGTGTGCAAGCCTTGATCAAAATTTTCATGATACCGACGAATTACGTATTTTGCCCATCTCTAGAACGAATTTCGTGACGATGCGGTCTCGCTCTCGTCTTATATTGTACTCTGTGGCCCTCGCACACCACCCACGCCAGGTCCGCCAGGCTTGACTATCCAAATTTTCGCGCTATTTTCGAAAACGGGACAATTTGGCCTCTTAGAGATTATTCCGAAGACACCGGGACACATGACTGTAAAACGGGACGATCCCGTTCAAAACACGACGTCTGGTCACGTTCAGAAATTACACAAATCATTATTTCTTATTATAAACTTACGATTAAACGCGTGATTTGTATGACTTATGTCCACTTCATTATTGAGAGATGCAATACGTAAAACATTGTCATCTCTCTTATTCTTATTGAAAAAACAGAGATAACGATATGTTTTTCTACATTATTTTGGCAGTAGACCCTCACAGTAAAACACATTATAAAGTTACTTGACTCTTCGATCTATTTTTATAACACATGTTTTAGTCCAGGGCTTCCCAACCTTAGTAGTGTGACGCACATAGGAGTTTGGCATTTTTTTTACGACGCCCCTCATGCCAACCCCCAAAAATACTTTCCAATTCAATTCAATTCAATTCAATTCCAATTTAGTTAGTAGCGTCAGTAACAGGTTCTCAAAAAAATACTATTGCGACATTTATATTTATGCGACGCCTCTGCGACAATGACACGACTCTCCAGAGCGCGACTTAAGCCTTGTACGCACCATGATAGTATTTTGGTCGAGTAGCAAGTCGCAATTCAAACAAAGGATTTACGAATCTACTCTACCAAAATGTTGCTGTACGGACACGTTTAGTTACTAAATGACTATCCTAGTGCGTAGGTTTAGGCTTAAACAGGTCCGAACCGTAGTAAATCCTTTGTTTGGATAAATGCTACTTGCTACTTGACTAAAATACTATCCAGATGCGAACAAGGCGTTACAGTTTAGGAAGCCCTGTTCTAGTCAATGTGCTATTTTTGACACTAATTATAGTTTAATATGTAATTTTATGATACTTATCGCCTCTCTCGTATAAAGGCATTTGTACGTATTGTTTATAGATTGTTAAATGTAAGCATCCCTTTGATAAACATTCCATCGAATCGGAAAACACGGACGAGATGAAATTATACAACATGTACGTTATTAATTGCTTAGAGAATATTTTGTGCTAGAACTAGTTCTAGAATTGTAACTGTAACCCTACGGCTTCATTAGACCGAGTTCGCGCTACAAACGGGGTTTTTTCTTCGACGTAATGCCGTTTTTTGCGTGGCAACGGTTTAATGAAGCCGTAGTTTAAGAAAGATTTTTAAAGAACAAGTCCATTTTAAACTCATTTATAAAATTCTTAAAATGTAACTCATTCGGAATATTTGCGAATTAAATAAATATTCAGTCACACGAATAGAATAAATTATCGTCTGCCAAGAAAATAATGTATGAAGAAAAATTATCTTCTACACATCTTTTTAAAGTACGTAAATTCCCATCCCTTTTTCGAAACCACAAACCACAGAGCCGACGTCCCGCAGACCGGCGAACCCCATCTTAACAACCCCTAGTACTCTAGACGCCTCTATTGATTCCTAGCTCTGTTCGCGTGAATAGACAAGAATAATCAATAACAATTTAATTAAACCGTGTTTTATCTATACTAATATTATAAAGAGAGAAAGTTTGTATTTTGGTATGTATTGAAATAACTCAAGAACTACTAGGCCGATTACAAAAATTAATTCACCTTAAAGCCTTGTTCTCACCAGGATATTATTTTAGTCGAGTAACAAGTAGCATTTATGCGAACAAAGGATTAACTACTGTTCGGACTCGTTTAAGTCTAAACCTACGCCTTAGGATAGTAATTTAGTAACTAAACGTGTCCGAACAGCAACATTTTAGTGGAGTAGATAAGTAAATCCTTTGTTCGGATACTTGCTACTTGCTACTCGGCTAAAATACTATCCTGGTGCGTCGAAGGATTTAGAAAGCAACTTAACCCCCGAGTAACATAGGCTATATTGTTTAATTCCACGCGGACGAAGTCGCGCACAACAGCTAGTTCTTTATAAACTAGCTATCGCCCGCGACTCCGTCTGCGATAAAACTACAAAACAAAGTATCATATGTGTTCGGAGCGTCGGTGGCTCAGGGGTTTTAGCTCTTGACTTGTAAACTACAGGTCTCGAGTTCGAATCCCGACATGTACCAATGTGTTTTTCGATTTTCGATTTTCAAATGTGCATATTTACCGACGCTCTTAGGTGAAGGAAAACATCGTGATGCAACCTGCACATATCGGCGAAGAAATTCAAAGATATGTGTATTCACGCAAAATACGCGCTAGTCGTGGAGTTGCGGAAAATGGAGCCCATCATGGATCAAAACCTTTAACCTTTTTATCATGTGTTCTTCCAGACTACGTTCTACATCTGTGCGAAATTTAATAAAGTTCCGTTCTGTCGTTCTGGAGATATAATAACCAAGATACTGCGCTAAGAGCGTCGGTGGCTCAGGGGTTAAGCTCTTGACTTGTAAACTGCACGTCCCGAGTTCGAATCCCGCCATCTACCAATGTGTTCTTCCATTTTCATATGTACATATTTACCCAACTCTCTTACGGTGAAGGAAAACATCGTGATGCAACCTGCATATATTGGCGAAGAAATTTAAAGATATGTATGAAGTCAACCAACCCGCACTGGGCCAGCGTGGTTGACTATGGCCTAGTCACCCCTTACGGTAGACTTCGAGCCCCTCGGTTGGGACTAACAGTGAGCTGATGATGATGATGATGAAGACACACTATAAAACGAACGCATAATTTAAATCATATAAAAAATGGAGAGTTTTTTATTCTTAAAATTAATTGTATGTCAATATGTTAATAATAACGGTCCTTGAATTAGAACAGTAAATAACTAGTTTAAGTTAATAACGCGATAACTGCTATAAATAGCTTGTTACTAAGCGTGTTTAGCGATAATCTTTACTCACCGGTTCGTTGCCCGCGAACGGTATGTTTTCTTATGTATAAAACATAGCAAATTGCTTATTTACATTATACCGTTAGCTATCTGTTATGCAATTATTCTTTATCATGCAATTTTTATAAAAATAAAACTTTTTCGGTGATAATATAAAACTAATATTTTAACAGTGGTAGAGTCCGCTTTAACATCTTCGCACGAATTGTCCGGCTCACCCGGTGTAATACCACGACCACACAGAAGACAGGCGTCAAATGGAAACTATTCCGTGTTTCGTCTGAGGAGTGTGGTCCAGGAGGCCTCATTTTAGTCCACTGTCTCTTCCTATCATTTCTTTATAAGGAAATGAGTCCCAGGTACGTCGGTGTACCCCGGATTACGATGGCAACTTCCCGTCACCACCAAAACCACAACATCTTGAACTATATCCTGACACAAGCATTTTCAAGCTTACTAGGAATGTTTAAAGGAAGTATTAGGAAATAAACAAAATTTACTAATATAAAAAAAATCAAAGTGGCTCATTAGTCCAATTTTCTACGTTACATTGATATTTGTGAGGAGTGAAAAAACCGGAACATACGTGACCTATTTTACGCGACCTCCACTTCTGTGAACGCTTCAATGTACTGGTTAAATTATCTTCACTTATTTTATATGTAACTAGCTGTTCGAGACTTCGTCCGCGCGGAATTAAATAATATATTAAAAATATTAAATTAAATAATATATATGTTACTCGGTGATAGTGCAGCTTTCTAACAGTTAAAGAATTTTTGAGATCGGCCCAGTAGTTCTTGAGTTATTTCAATACAAACAAAAATATATAAATACAAAGTTTCTTTATTATATTAGTATAGATTATTATTATTTAATGCGATATTAAGTTCGAAGCTAGTTGGGCTTATTGGTTTTTAATTAATTTATTTGAATAACTATGTTCCGTTGTATCAAGGCTACGCGAAACTACGATTTAAGTCTCCACGTGCCTTCCGCAATGTGACGTCATCTGTAGGCGACGCGTATCTGGGGGGCTACCCAAAGTCCTTTTCGATTGGCGATATCGCTGATGGATTCGACAAAAATGTATGAAACTGATAACGTCATACGATAAGTCATGTGCTTGCCACGTGTGAGATATCGAACGTCATTGTCGGTTCCATACATTTTTGGTGTTTGCTATCAAATCGCTTTGTAGCGCATGTACTTTGAGTCACCCTCCTGTGTACCGACCTATAGGAGATTGTATTATTTATGTCGTTTAGATACTGAATTTAATCGCCTTGTGTACGAAGGGCCTTATTCCTTCATAATCCTTATTTTAATCACTTCACTTTGTCTCACAATTTTAAATAAATAAATAAAATTCAAATGTGGCATAGCAGAATGACCTTCAGGTATTTGATGTTCCTTTGTTTCTCTTTTTTTGGGTTCGCTTCACTATTCTATTCTTTGTTACAGGCGTTAGCCCACACTCTGCAAGGTCTTGGCCAGGATGAGGGCATGTACCAGCAGTTTATACCGCTGGCTATACATCTAGCGGATGACTTCTTCCTGAACCATTCCTCCCGTGATGTCCAGCTCCTCATCGCCTGCTGCATCGCTGATGTGCTCCGAGTGTACGCTCCAGAAGCACCTTATAAGGATCAGGATCAGGTGAGTAATGTCCCTCCAATGAAGGATGCCTTTCTTTCTTTAATACATTTTGCGGTCCGCGCCCAGCCCTTCTAGTCCAATCCTCTTAGGACAAACGTACAAATATTTTGCTAAAATAGCCAACCGAAGTCTATAAAGTTGGTTGGAAGGTAGTAGGCCAAAGAAACATGTATGGATGGGTTTTGTAAAGAGGATATGCTTAAGGTAAGGTAAATTGAGATATGGCTGATAGAGAAGTATGGAGGGGTACTATATCTATCTAATATAGGTACAAGGTCAGGTTGGTGGTGCAGTTACTAGAACTAATTTAATATAGTGTTTCTCAAGCTTGTCATTATATAGTTTTTCCGTTACCTCAGGTGAAAACAATATTCTTGTTCCTGATACACCAGCTGGAGGGTCTACGAGATCCAAAGGACCCCGCTTTCAAGCGATATTTCTATCTCCTGGAGAACCTCGCATATGTTAAATCATTCAATATGTGCTTTGAATTGGAAGACTGTCAGGAAATATTCTGCGCACTCTTTTCTCTCATGTTCAAGATTGTTAAGTGAGTATAAGTTTACAATTGACTTGGGAATAGGGTTATATAAACCTAAAAAGAGGTTTAATAAGACATGTAAAGTCAAGCGCCCACCACAAAAGAGTAATGAGCGGTGAAGTGAGCGGCCTTAAATGTGCTTGCGTCCCAACAAAGAGCTGAGCTAAGCGAGCCCAACGCCATAACGTAGCTGTCTTATTTGACACAGCTCAGCTCTTTACAACATTTCGACTCTTTTTGACTCACGTCATTTCTCTTTGTTGATGGAGACACAAGTATGCAGTTTCCTATGAAAGTGGAAAATGGGGCCGCCCAGCTCACGCTCAGCTGTCTACTCTTTTGCGGTGGGCGCTCTCCTTAAGATTTGTCGTTCTTCTTTGCAATTTTCCATATTAAGCAATGTCATTATATTTTGTTTGGTGAGAGCCATTAAAAAAATATAGATAAAAATGATCATTAAGTAAAGAAACTTGATTTTTATTGTGTTAAAAAAGGTTCAAATAACTTCCTTTAAGTGCTACGAGTAGGTCTTTTATTATTGGATTTAGATGAAATTAGTTTGCGTTATTTCCTAAAAAAATTGAAATCACGATACTTACGAAGTATTAATTTTTGCATTTTTTTGTTAATAATTCTTAATTCTCCCACAGTACGGAGCATTCAACAAAAGTGAAATCATTCATGTTGGATGTCCTCTGCCCTCTCATCACCGAGTCAGACGTGGTCTCCAACGAACTCCTTGACGTGATCTTGATGAACCTGGTGGATCCCAGCAAAAGGGACCACAAGCATGCCTACGCTCTCGCCAAGGACCTTATCATCAAGACCAGTGAGACCCTCGAGCCTTTTATACAGACGGTGAGTTAGGGGTCTATAATAACTGGTCATGATATTTTAATTCCTACTATTTAACTTCCTTGTGGACTATGTTCGTTTGTCGGTTTATATATTGTGAATCCAAGATGGCCGCTGCCACAAAATGGCGGATTACTTATTGTTGCACTACCCTCCAACATCAAATGACACAGCTTGACTAGTAGAATTATAAAACATAATGTTACAATATATCCAAGATAGCCGCGATAACAAAATTCGCTGATGACTATTGATTTCAAAACGATTCTTGTTATATAGTATTATATTTTTAGAAATTCTAACCCTACGGCTTTATTAGAACGATGCCACGCAAAAAATGGCTTTTCGCCGAAGCAATCCCCGTTTTTGCGCGAAGTCGTTCTAATAAAAGCGTGGGGTAATTGTAATTGCTTTCTTTCAGTTCTTCAATCACGTCTTGATATTGGGCAAAGAAGACAAAAACCTACTTATGTTTTCAAAAGTATTCGAGCTAATATATGAATTGTATCAGTGTTGCCCTTCTATACTGCTGTCAGTGTTGCCACAGTTAGAATGCAAACTCAAATCAGCTCAGTTTCAAGAGAGATTAAGCGCGGTCGCGTTACTAGCTCGCATGTTCTCTGAACCCGGGTCTGAACTCGCGAAACAATATCCAGCTCTCTGGCGAGCATTTTTAGGCCGTTTCAATGATATAGCGGTTCCAGTTAGAATTAAATGCGTTCAATATTGCATGCATTTTCTAGTACATCATCCCGATCTAAGAAAGGATATAACTGATACATTAAAAATGAGACAACACGATGCCCACGAGCAGGTTCGATACGAAGTTGTTATGGCGATAATCGCGACCGCACAAAAAGATTTCCAAGCGGTGGCCGAATCTGAAGATCTCTTACATTTTGTTAGAGAACGTACATTGGATAAGAAATTCAAGATAAGAAAGGAAGCTATGTCTGGTCTCGCTATGATATACAAGAAGTTTTTAACAGAGAGCAGTGTGCCGCCGGCTACGGAAAAAGCGGTACAGTGGATAAAAGACAAAATATTACATGGGTATTATATGACTGCTTTAGAAGATAGGTTGCTGGTTGAAAGATTACTGAATACATCTTTAGTACCTTATACATTACCGCCACCGGTTAGGATGAAAAAATTATATTATTTAATGTCCAATGTTGATGATAATGCGACGAAAGCGTTCGTTGAATTACAAAAACATCAACTAGCGGTTCGTAGAACTGTGGCCGAATGGGTTGATCTACATAGGAAACCTCCGACACCGACCGTGCAGAAGGAAATGATAGCTAAAGTGCTGCATATTAGTACTAAATTCCTGCCCGAATCTGTGAAGGCGCAGGAGTTTTTGAATAAATTTTCTAATCATATGAAGCGCGCTCCGGAGTTACTTCAGGGTATGGAGACCATATTGAATCCTAATGTCAGCTGTGAAGTTTGCGTTAAGACAACGGTGAGTTTTTTAAATTTACTAATATGTGTCTTTTCCTTAGAATCTGATTTATCACTTGTTGCAAATGAAAACTTAAATATTGTTGATGGATTTTTCTCTGGTAAAAGTTGGAATACTTCGACAAAATAGCGATGCGCTGCTCACGAACATCTGTAAAAATGTGGCAGATGCTTTACCTATTTAATGGTCAAAAGAGGGGACCCATACAAAGTTATTTCTTTCTCCTGTGCGTCCACTCCCCTGCTATTTAGATTGTCCCTTCCCAATTTTTCCACTAGCATTTCGTCTCAAACAAACATACAGTCGTCTATCCATATTTTCGCATAATAGTAACAATATATGAATAAGTTCACTACAATTTGTTACATAATATCAACAAAATGACATTTTTCACGAAAGTGTTAAGTAAAATTGTATATTTTTTTTAATATTTCCCAGTCAAGCGTACTAAAGAAGTTAGGTCAGCCAGTGATGACGAACTTGTACTACAACACTGTGAAGATGCTGCTGGAGCGCGTCAGCTCCGTCATGATAGACCATGACTCCTTGCTGCTGCTGGTCGAGTACGTGGAGGGAGCGGTGAAGGGAACAGATACTTCTATCGCTGAGGAGTGTGGTAAGTATGACAAAGCTTTTACTTTTAAAAACTCGGAATTGAAAAAATTGAGAAGTGTTTTTTTCAGATTTGTGCTACATTTCTTCTGATGTGTGTGATCAGTTAAACGGTTTTTGAGATAATATCCATGCAAATTTTGCATTTCTAATATTAGAAATAATTATAGCCAATAACTCAGTGATTCCCCTGATTGACATCATCGTTTTTTCAATGCGCGCTAAAAAAGCGTTGATATAGAACAAATGCACTTCCATGTATCTATTCACACGGCGACACGGGATTCACAGCAATCGTATGAGCGAAGGCGTTAAAAAATCGCCAGGCTTATAGAGGTTTCTCCCTCCAGGGATAGAGTTAAAGAAGGCGGCGGAGCGCGGCCTGAAGCTGCTGGTGATGCTGTCGTTCGTGTTCCCCGCGCACTTCCTGCACGAGGACGTGCTGGCGCGCCTCACCTCGCTGCTGGAGCTGGACGACGAGGCGGTCGCCCCCCACATCCTCGCCGCACTCACCTTCCTAGGGAAATATAGACCTTTGAGTGAGTAATATTCTTAACCGACTTCCAAAAGGCGGAGGTTCTCAATTCTTCTATATTTTTTATACACTTTTGTTATTAAAATAAACGATTTTATAGTTTTCCAAGGGACCCTGGAACACATGACCAAAAATCTGTTACCTTTAAGCTATTAGCTATTCTAAGCTATTCTCGCTACCAAAGTTATCAGGTTATGCTCGTAATTTTGTCACCGAGTAGAGCTCATGTTCTTCCTTTACTCTTGTAGTCACCCATTTTCATTCTCGATTTAAAAAGTTATAATGTTGTAGTATAGTGTTTAAATAATGTTTGTTTTTGTTCCAGGCGAGGCGTGTCCCGCGTTGTTCCCCAAACTGATAGATCTGTGCAAGGCGTACGCTGAAGTCGGCACTCCTAAACAAGCAAAGAACGCTGTCAGGTAAAGCTTTTATGTTACGTTTTCAAATCCATAGCAACACCTGGATGGCTGGCAATCCACAACCGTGCGGTTTTCGCGGAACTTTCTGCCACGCACAGCCATGTGGAATGGTCTGTCCTCGGCGGTATTTCCAAACCGCTATGACTTAGAGTCCTACAAGAAGCGAGCCTATATATTGCCCAAAGGCCGGCAACGCATTTGCGGTTCCTCGAATGTTGCAAATGACCATGGGCGTCGACAATCTTCTCGGTGATCCAACCGCTAAGAAACTAAACATTAATAAAAAAATGTTTACTGTGGTAATAGTAAGGGTGATTATAGGTGTGTTTTAATTAGCTGTGTACAAAATGCCAGCTGATGAATATACAATAAATTTTACGTCGAAGCAAATTGGTTCAGAAATAAAATTAATTCCTGTGTAACCTACACTAAATTATCTCTCAATTCATATCCTTTATTTCTACAAGTATCGAAATGGAGAGGTCAGAAGGGTAGTGTGTATTTCTATGCGCACACCGGCTAGGTATATTACAATCTGACAGTAGTGATATCACAGATGTCTATACGTGAACGTGCCGGAGCAGCGCGGTCAGATCTTCACCGAGCTGCTGGAGACACTACGCGGCACGCTGTCCCCGCGCTCCGAGCACTACCGCACCGCCGTCGTCACCCTCGGACACCTCGCGCACAACCTGCCTGATGCATTCCCTGTGCACATCAAGAATATTGTCTCCAGGAAGGTGAGACACTTCAGCAACAATAGCAGAGACCGTTTTAACATGTTTGCACATGAGCTACGATGGCTCAGGGGTTTAGCTCTTGACTTGTAAACTACAGGTCCCGAGTTCGAATCCCGACATCTACAAAATATTTCCAATTTCATATGTACATATTCACTTGATTCTTACGATGAAGGAAAATATCGTGATGTCTGCATATTTGAAGAAATTCAATGATGTGTAAAGTCAAGCAAGACACGCACTAGTCGTGGAGTTGCGGAAAATGGAGCCCGTCATGGGTCGAACATTTTCGTACAAATTGACTCGCCTGGTGAAATACTACGACCACACAGAAGACAGGCGTCAAATGGAAACTATTCCGTGTATAGTCTGATGAGTGTGGTGCAGGAGGCCTTATTTTAGTCCACTTTCCCTTCCTATCCTTTACATATAAACAAATTATGGGAAGGGGAAGTGGATTTGGCGGGGGAGGGGACATATAGGAAGACAATCCACCCTCTTGCTATGCGCCTCCTCCTCCGTAGATCAAG
>QDHC01000052.1:151465-182328 GCA_013186455.1 Papilio dardanus tibullus | reverse complement strand
GTAAGCAGATCTCTTACAATTTTTGACACCCCTACCCCTTGACATCAAAAGTTAGCAAAGCTGTCACTCCCCTCCTATGCTTATATAAATGTATGTACATGTAATTTTTTTTGTTACCCTACGACTACATTGACCGGAGAAAAATACGGACATTATTGTCTAAAGTCCGTTTTTATTGCACACTGGTTCTAATGAAGTTAAGCATAACAGGGTAGATGCTACAAGTAACAGAAAACCAAACAGATGACAGATGTACACAAAATTTTAGTTTTAATTTAATTAATTTCGTTTTAATTAAAAAGAATTTTAAGCCCAAATATATATTATACTATAGATGGAGCATTCGAAGTCTAAAAGTGAGGCATTTTAGTTGACCTGCGGAGGTCTTTTGTAGGGAAATTTCCACCAGTGTTGTCCTTTACAGTCGCCATGTATAATGTTTTTTGTATATTTGTAGCAAAATCAGTTATCAAAAGCTGAGATGGCGCACCTCCGGCTGGCCGCGGGGGCCGCCATGCTGAAGATCTGCGAGCAGAAGGGCGTCGGAGACCAGTACACTGCGGAGCAATTTTACAACCTCTCTCATCTTATGATTGTATGTATACTTTAACACAAAGGCTTCATTAGACCGACGTCGAGCAAAAAAGTTTCTTACCCCGAAGCAAATCTCGTTTTTCGTAGTGTTAGAAAAAATGGGTTATAAATGGTATTTCAATGATAGTTGTAGTATTTTTTTATTGTTAAATACCCTACTGGAATAATTTTATAATAGAGTTTACTTAGTTTTGATAATACATTTTAGAATCAAATGTGTGTATTTTAGGCATACTTTTGTTATAAATCTATATTATTATTTCAAAGAGAAAAGATTTGTATTTTTGTATGTATTGAAATAACTAAAAAACTACTGTGCCGAATCCCGATTATCCCCGAGTAAAATGTGCTATACTTTTTAATTTCACGAGGATGAAGTCGCAAATAATAGTTAGTTTCATAATAAATATAGTTTTATTGTATAACAGGACGAAGTGCCGCAAGTTCGTGAATTATTCGCTGCGAAGCTTCACAAAGGACTTTCAAAGGTAAAGAGGAGCTAGCTTTATTCAAATATTTTTTTTATTTGATATTCGTACTTTTGTATTGTATTTAATTTAAAATTTCATTATACATTTTACAATTTCCTTTCAAGAATTAGTTGGGATTTTTCAAAACATTTATTTTCTTCACAATATTCATCTCTCTATATTGTATCTTACGTGTTCTAGGGGTCCACAGCAGACCCGGTTGAGCTCCACGAACGTTTAATTCTTCCTTCTTTGAGATAAAAGCAAAATAAATGTTACTTCAATATATAAATGAAAACTGAACCCAAGTTGGTTAAGCCGTTATAAAGATTAGCTCCCACAAGTGCACAGACAAAATTTAACAACTACAATTTAAAAAAAAAACTATTTGAATTGAAAAGGAATAAAATGCGAGGTATCATTTATTTAAAAATAAAACGGGGGTCAACCGAAATCTTGAAAATTTCGAAAAAAAAGTTATTTCCCTTCACGACTGATCCTCCAGACTGACTTGCAAGCGTATATATTGTACCGAGTGGCGGTACAATCGACAACAACGATCAATTGTGCGACGTTCATAGTCAATACAACTACTATTTATGAAAAATAACACCTCCCACGAATAATAATTAGTCAAGCTTGTGTCCAATTATATTAATATCAAAATAAAGGCTAACATATGTATGTATATCCAGGGTATCCCCAACAAGTGCCTGCCGCTGGACTTCATGGGTCTGTACGCGCTGGCGGGGCGCGAGCCGGAGCGCCGCGTGCGCGCGCTCGTGCGCCAGTACATGCTCGCGGACGTCGTGCGCCGCAGGGACTACGTGCGCAACATCACTGTTGGCACCAAGCGTAAGTAGCACACAACGGCTTCATTAGACACAGTTCGCGATAAACACGGACATTTTTCTTCGCCCAAGTCCATTCAATCGAACTCGGTCTTATGAAGTTGAGGGTAAGATATAGATTTGACATGTTTTCTGATACCTAGGCTTCACTAGACCAATTTCGCCATAAAAAGAAACTTAAGCCGAAGCAAAAACTCCGTTTTTATGACGAACTCTGTCTAAAAGAGCCATAAGGTAATTTAATTTTGACCCTTATAGGGACAAGGTCAGGATGATGATGATTGTGATGATGATGGTGATAATTGTGATAATGTTGATTGTCATGATGATGATTGTAGGAATTGAATAAAAACCACGGAACAGAGTCGAACGGGTTATTACGCATAGTACAAGAAAGTGAAGAAAAAGCATAGACAAAAGATAGGGACCAAAGAGTATAATTACCACAGATAAAAACAAATATTATAGAACTTTAATTACAAATATATTAACAAATTTATGTGGGAATAGAACGTAAGTTGTATGCATGGAATGGAGTTAAACGGAAGTGTGAGCGAGACGGTGTGCGAGCGAGATGTAATGAGAGTGGAGAGTATCCGGCGAAGCGCGAACGACGACTGACGACGAACGACGATCTCTCTTGTGTTAAAGTGATTAATTTCAAATTAGCTATTTTTCTTGAAATCGAGTATTTCCTTTTCTACATTTATGTTTAATTTCCTTCAATGGTGATGATACTACAGTAGGATATGCAACCTGCCCATATCGGCGAAGAAATTCAAAGATATGTGTATTCACGCAAAATACGTGCTAGTCGTGGAGTTGCGGAAAATGGAGCCCATCATGGCTCGAAACCTTTTTAACCTTTTACTACAGTATGATATATTGTGTGTAGTGGAGCGCGCGGTGAGCCAGCTGCCGCACATCCTGCCGGACTACATGCTGGTGTTCGCGGTGCCGGTGTTGGCGCACGACCCCGCCTTCACCGCATACGACAACATCGCCCAGCTCAAGGTGACCTATTGCTTGGGCTTCATTACACCCATTCCGCGATAAAAACGGACTTAAGGCGAAGCTAGTTCTTCGTGTTTATCGCGAACTCGGTTTATCGAGACCTACGTAGGGAGAGGGATCACTGAAACATACACACTTTCACATATCACTTTATTCACATTTTCACACTTTGACAGGCCACTTATATAATTACTTATACTTAAACTTTTATATTTAAACTAAACTTCGACGATGCTACAATGACCGGAGATTTCGCTTCCACTTAAGTCCGTTTGTATCAAAACTTTAGGTTCTATACAACTATTAACTGTCGAAATTGCATCTTAATAGAAGAGTCTATAGACCGATGGCAGTCACAGCATTATATTGTACAGCGTATTTTCGGTGAACTACTTTTTCTTTCGTCCCAGATAAAGGCTTAAGACAAGATATTATTGGTTTAAACCGTAAAGTGATGCACACACAACATAGGTATAACGTCTAAGGCATACTTTGTCCCTCAACCGTATACGCTATTGCCAATTCTATATCCTTCACTTTCTATGTTTTTATGTAATATCTCTACATTTCGTTCACCGGAAATGCTGGCAACATCTGTCTGTTGTAGGTGGTAAAGCAGTGCCTCTGGTTCATCCTGGAGCCGCTGATAACCCGCAACGACTTCTACTGCTACGGCTTCTATAAGAACCTCGTCGAGCGCATGAAGAACCATAAGGACGCCATACACGAGAACGACGACTCGTTCAACTTTGTTAGTATATTATTATCCTTACTAACATTGGGGGCTTTAACTTGGTCTAGAAATTGTTTTTGTTTTAATTAACCTAATTAAGCTAAAACATGCCAGCAGCATCTATCAGTTAAGGTTTTGTCGAAATTTGTCCAGCCGTTTCGGAGATTACCCGGAATAAGAGTGGGTAGATAGACAAAAATTAAATAAAAAAAGATTTTTGTTATCATGTAAATATTGCCTTGGAGACGTATAGTTGTCTGATGATGATGTAGTCACTAACATATGGTAGACTGGGAGCCTTGGTGATGATGAAGATGATGATGTAATCACTAACATAGGGTAGACTGGGAGCCCTGATTATGATGTAGTCGCTAACATTGGGTAGACTGGGGGCCATGATTATGATGTAGTCACTAACATAGGCTAGACCGGGAGCCATGATGATGATGACGTAGACAATAACGGGGAAGGCTGGCAGCCATGGCGATGATAATAATGATGATGATGTAGTCACTAAAATAGGGTGAGCTGAGTGCCTTGTTGATAATGTAGATGGTCATGATAATGATGTAGTCAGTAACATATCGTAGACTATCAGTCATGGTGATGATGATGATGATGCAGAAACTGTGGGCGGTGTGCGACCTGGCGATGTCGGTGATCTGGTCCCGCTCCAGCAACTACGAGATGCGCGAGTTCCCGTCCGACGCGCGCATACCGACGATGTACTTCGCGCCGCAGCCGGAGTTCTTCATTAATACACGCATCTTTTTGCCTCCGGAACTACAGGTAAATAACTATAAAACTAATAAACTACAAAATCATAGTTTCGAGAATTCGAAAGTTTGAATGCCACTCAAATTTCAGTGTCGCTTAAAAATAATCATATTTAAAATGTTTTTATCCAATAAATATCCTTAAAAAGTAAAAAAAAAAACATATTTTTCAGAATCCGATTTAGTGTTTTTTGGGTGTTTAACGGTCGAAAGTTGGAACGTCAGTCAAATTTAAGTGACACTTAAAACCTAAGTGGCTTCAAAATTAAACAAAATTGATAGAATTTGGAGTTTAAGCGTTGACTTAACATGTAAGACGCTCTTAAATATATCAGTGGCGTTTGAAAATTCGGTCGTATGATTTATACTTTGTAATGGGTAAGGTATTTTTCTGTAGGATTTTTTTAAGTTTTAATTCTTTTCGTCCTTTATTTTTCGGTTTATTTTGTCTCAGTATGACCAAATTTTTTCACCAGTAAAACAGAAATGCCTATACTTTTAGTTATGTTACAATTTATACAAAAAACAGATATCAAGTAATCGTTGGACTAGAATATGCGTTATTCTTTGTCTCTAATCCTATGGTTTCATTAGACTGGGTTCGTGATAATAAAGGAGAATTTGCTTCGGCGTAAAGCCGATTATCGCGCGAACTCGGTCTAATGAAGCCAAAGTAAGAAAACAATGAAAACTTTTTAGTCGAAATGGTAATTGTTTAGTTCGTCTACAGGAACGATATACGGAAATTATGTATATAATGTTTTTTTTTTTATCGATAAGAAAATTCTAAATATATACTTATCGTATAATTGCAGTTCCAGGCTAAGAAGCTAGTGCAGCCGGTGGACAGGATGCCCAAGAAGCGCATACGCGGCGTGCCCGACCGCGAGAACACCAACGATGTCGAGGTATTACTACCACTTTCTACCAATTACAACCACACTAATACTACCAGCTGGTAGAAAGTTTGCCGATGAGCTCCCCCCCCACTCCGCACCGCTGACCGCTTCCTGCGCTCTCCCAAAGTACAGTCAGTAACGTCAAACGGATACACATTTATCATTTTTGAATTAAATTATTCATGTTTCATAAAATATACTTTTTTGTTTGTTTTTCTTGTCAAAAATTAATGTTTTGTAATTAATTTATCTCAAAATATTTTTTGAATATTACCGCTCTAATATATATGGCTTAGTTTCATTCATTCGTTAAATCTTAATACATTTTATGATAAAAAAACTGCTGAACTTCAACCGACATTTTTAGTACTTTATAATAAAAATATGTGCAATCATAAATTATTTGCTAAATTAATTATGTAACCTATTTTTGTCGACCGTACCGACTCTTGGCGCGTGACGTCATGCGGCCATCGGCAAACCTGCGGGCGAGCAATACATATGTGTTTTGTCTGCTTTATACAAAAAATCATATTTCAGCTTGAGATTTAAACCATCAGTATGAAATGTATTGTTTGTTTCAGCCGTCCGAGGCGTCAGATACTCAAATAATGTTGCCGGGGCTGGAGCACCCGCCCGAGACAGACCTCGACGAGCCCCAGCCCAAGCGCGCCACGCTATAGACTGACAGTGATGCCGTGTGATGTAGTGTGATGTGCAACACATAGTGATGTCGTGTTAACGGTGTAACGTATAGCATAGTAACGCAATGGGATTCAGTGTGACGTCGTGTAATTCGGTGTGACGTCCTGTAACTCGGTGTGACGTCGTGTAACTCGGTGTGACGTCGTATAACTCGGTGAGACTTCGTATAAGTCGGTGTGACGTCGTCTAACTCGGTGTGACGTCGTTCAACTTGGTGTGACATCGTGTAAGTCGTTGTGACTCGGTGTAACGCGGTGTAACGTCGTGTAACTCGATGTGACGTCGTATAACTTGGTATGACATCATGTGACATCGCGTGTACACAGTGATCTCTCGAAGCACGTCATCAGGTAGAGTATGGTGTTAGTTACAATGTATATTACGATCATATTTGTTTTATTTTTTATATATCTTATTATATTTACAGCATAGTGTAGCTCACATCTGTGTTTCACATTATTGCTATATAATCTAAGAAAAATCATAATTATTAGCTGAAATTAATAGTGTTCTAAAAATAAAAGGGTGAAGTTTATGTTGATAATTTTGGGAGAAATTATGTTAAAAAAAATATTCAATTAAAAATTTATTTTTGTGTTACTATGCACTATAATATATTTTCACTAGTTCTTTTACACTTAATATCATGTTTTTTAATTTTTTTATTATTTAACCTATCGCCATACTTTAACCTGCCAATGACACTTATATCTGTTAACGGTAATATATTTTGTAAACATTCGCGTGTTTTATTTCATAGTTTGGACATTTAACCGAATTTTAACCTACCTCCTTTAATTCCAAAGGAATATAACCTGGTTATACCCTTTTTATTACTCTATAGAGCTAAGAGTTCACTATTTAGTTATCTTTCTTACTAAATATAATTACCTGAGTTCTTTCTATGTATTGTAGACAGTATGTACTATTCCATACATCTCTTTTAGCCGTCATATCTAAATTCAAATCCTTGAAATTCTTAAAATGATCCCATTTTTTTATTAATTTTTGCATTAACAAAAACTATAGTAGCTGTGGAAGAAATATCAAATTTTTTTTTTCTTCATTTTGAATATCTAAATTAAAATTTAAGGTTAAATAAAAAACGCGAATCTTATAAATATATTGCCGTTAAAATTGTAAAATATTAAATATATTCACAACTAAACCAAGACAAATATAGCATGCCAGCGTTTACTTAGAATCGCTGAAATGGCGAAGAGACCCCCATAGACAGCTATGTTGCCTTAATTCATATGAGGACAAAACATGGTGTGGATCTTACAGGACCCTTAGACCGGGAGATAAGGAATGCCAATGTTTTTGTAAATGTTTTCAGCAGTGGAAACATAGTTTAGTCACTATCCATACCTTGTAAATATGGGTTGATATTATCTATGACTCTGATTAAATGCCGTTGTTGCCATAACTATGACAGTCAAACGAAAGTCGTCACCAGAGGGCCTTTCATGAAAGCGAGTAAGTTTATCCAAAAACGTATCTTTTCGTGATTGGCCCAGATATACAGTCGAACATGGATAAACGAGACTCCAAGGGACCGTAATAATTGTCTTGCTTAAAGAGGTTTCTCTAATCCGAGTTTTTCGCTTATAGTAGCTCGTCGGGACCAGAGAATGACTCTTGCTTAAGCCTTGTTCGCACCAGGATAGTATTTTAGTGGAGTAGCAAGTGGCACTTATTACAAAGGATTCACTACTGTTCAGACTCATTTAAGCCTAAACCTACGCCCTAGGGTAATAATTTAGTAACTAAATGTGCCCGAAAAGCAAAATTTTAGTAGAATATATTAGTAAATCCTTTGTTCGGATACTTGTAACTTGCTACTCGACTAAAATACTATCCTAGAGAGTACAAGGCTTTATCCAGGTTTGACTGTATGGGAAAGTGTATAAAAGAAAAAATCCGTCTAATCTTACAAGACTGACGGATATTATTTTAATAAAATCTAAAAAATCATAAGAATTGGCGAATGTTAAAGATCAGTTATTAACTGACAAAATACCTAAAAAGGTTCTTACATTAAAAATGGAGTATTTCATGTAAAAAATTACATAATACATTTATAAAGGAAAATTGTAAATATTGCTTATGCATGTACATTTAGTGGTCAATATGGTAATCGATTAAAAAAAAAACTTTTCTAAAAATTGGTTGCCAGTGTTTTAACAATAATTATAAAATGTTTTTTTAAAGGTCGCAAAAATAATCATTATTAGCAAAGGTGCACGTGGTTTTAGGTTTTTTATACAAGACTACGGAAATCTATTATTTCAGTATCTAAGCGATTTGCAGTTCCCCCCATTCATACGAGCGTTTTATCAACGCGCGGTAAAAAAGCGTTGGTATAGAACAAATGCTTTTCCATGTATCTGTTCAAACGGCGACGCTTTTAAACTTTTTTTGCGCAGCGTTGGAATTTAAGCGATGGTGGTACGAAATAAGACTTATTTTACAGCGCAGCGCAAGAAACGGCCTTATACCGAAGTAAAATCTTAGTTTTTAGCGCGAACTCTGTCTAATGAAACCGTAGGGTAAGAGCGAGGGCGTTAAAAAAACGTCCGTTTGAATATAGGCTATGGGAAAGTAATAGCGTTCGCACCAGGATAGGATTTTAGTCGAGTAGCAAGTAGCATTTATCTGAACAAAGGATTTACTATTGTTCGGACTCGTTTAAGCCTAAACCTACGCACTAGGGTAGTAATTTAGTAACTTAACGTGTCCGAAAAGCAACATTTTAGTAGAATAGATTAGTAAATCCTTTGTTCGGATACTTGCTGCTACTTGCTACTCAACTAAAGTACTATCCCAGTGCGTACAACGCTTTAGATACTGAAGTTGCAGATAAGCCTCGCCTTCGTTTTCAGTACCGGACTATAAAGACAGTTATAATTATAATTGAAAAGGTCTAAGTTATTAAGTATTAAAAGATTGATTATGTTCCTTACTTTTATTATATTTGATGTTAGTTGATGTCTAATTACTAAATCATTGTCGAAATATTTTTATTAATAATTGTTGTTTCAAAAGGGTTGATAAGATGTTTTTAATAAAATTATTTCAATAGTGAAAAAGTAATTTGGTAAAGCTATTTCTAGTTAAGTGGTCTTAATTTAAGTTATAATTAAGTAAGGGGTCTTCAAACTCCGATCTGCAGGTTTTATTTTATTAAATATTATTCAATTATGCATAAAATTTAATTTAAAAGACTAAGGAATTTTATGCTTTGTCAAACTTTTTTTAAGCAAACTTTGAATTTTAAAGTTTGACAACCTCTGACCTATTTAAGCATTGATTTAGTGTTTTTTAACGTATTTTAAGACCAAAAATGTATATGTGAGTGTCTGAAGTGGAAGGATTTCTTTGTAAATGTTGTTTTAATATTTCTAAATGGATAATTCGAGTTTTTTAGATTTGAGCCCAAATACTATAAAATTTTAATGTCTGTATTCTGCCATGTTTTTTTTAAATAATATGCTTTGACTAGGAATGGGGCCTTCGAAAGAGCTTTGGCATGAATGGTACAGACTAACGAATAGTTAGAGAGGACAGTTATTAAAAGATAATTTTTTCGTCTCTGTTTTAATATTTTTTTTATTTTACATTTAAGTATTTTGTTTTTTCTTCATTAATTAGATAAGTTTTTCGTATTAAAATTGTGCAGACTTGTTAAGCTTCATTTGTAGACTGTATGTTAGATTTTCTGTGTACGAAATTTAATTTATAAATACATTTTGTATGGACATTGGAGCGTCAAAATGGTATATATGAATAAAAATCATGAGTATAGTCTTCAAGGTTAACTAAACTTTATTATTAAATCAACACAAAGGAAAATTTAACAGTTTCTCATACTATTACTGTTACATATAATATTTTGCATTATTTCTTAGTGATAGTCTCCGATGTCCATACAATATTAATGTGGTTTAAATTATATTTTGTGTCTTTAATTTAAGTGTACCAAAAAAATAAGCCGAACTGGCCAATTGTCGCCGTTACGTGCGGAGACACTTGTAGTTATGTAAAATAAATAATAAGTCCAATCTGTTGTTTTATTACTCTATGTTTAATTTACTTTGAAAAGTCCAAAGATTACAAGAGCAGAATGGCTTGTTCGCACCAGGATAGCATTTTAGTCAAGTAGCAAGTAGCATTTATCCGAACAAAGGATTTACTACTGTTCGGAATCGTTTAGTCCTAAACCTACGCACTGGGTAGTAATTTAGTAACTAAACGTGTCCGAACAGCAACATTTTAGTAGAATAGATTAGTAAATCCTTTGTTCGGACACTTGCTACTTGCTACTCGACTAAAATACTATCCTAGTGTGAACAAGGCTTTACAGACGAACCTTTCAGAATTCGGGCATTAGCTATTCCCGTGCCCCGGGCGGCAAGTTCAGTGGGCGACAACATTTATATTTTATAGAGGAATCGATAACTCATCATTTACCTAACTTTTATTATAGAATAAACAATAGTACATTAAAAATCAGCTGAAATTTAGTATGACACAGGCTACACCGTGTTCCGTCCGGGATCTCGTCAGTGTGTTGATACAAATATATCTAAAATCCGGAGCCGGGTGACGGACGGAGCACTGACAAAATATATTTTGTAAAGACACAACGCGTGGGTCCGGTCGGGACACGGTTTAACTTGAGTCATTCTTTACAAAGGCAAGGATGGTATTTTAACATTTTTGCCCTTCCAAAAAGTATATCGGGAGCAGTTAAGCCTTGTACACACTAGGAAAGTATTTTAGTCGAGTAGCAAGTAGCTAGTATCCGAACAAAGGATTTACTAATCTATTCTACTAAAATGTTGCTGTTCGGACACGTTTAGTTACTAAATTGTTCGGATAAATGCTACTTGCTACTCTAAAATATAATGTAATATGCTACTAAAATACTATCCTGGTGCGAATAAAGCTTTAGAATAGTTTAGTGCGTAGGTGTGGCCTCCTCGCTGTAGTGGCGGTCGGCGGTGCCGCCCTCCGGCTCGGGCACGGGGCGCGCCAGCGGACCCACAATCTCAGGCTCGATCTCCTTGATCGCCTCCACCAGCTCGTGCGTTGTCTTGTATGACGCTATCGTTGTTGATACGAAGTCCCTGCAATAACCTCAAATTTTACTGATGTACAGTGGAACCTGTAAGCGATAGTCCAAGGGACCCCGATATTCGTCTCGGCTATACTGGTTTCTCTAATCCGAGTTCTCGCTTATGGAGGTGGCTCGTCGGGATCACAGAATGACTCCCTGATCCAGATTCAACTGTAAATGCCAAAGTTACGATGGATGGATGTCAGAGACACGAGCTACATCTAGTATTAAATGACAAAAATTGTGCAATTTTTTTCCTGCGCTCCTGTGAATTTATTTGCAGCAATATTTCAATTTGAGAAATTGACGTATATTCTATTAGTAGGCGCTTTTACAACATGTATGACTAACCTGAAATAGAAGGCTTTGACGAAAACGGAGGGCTGGTGCGGGTGTCCGCACTTCTCGGGGCCGAAGCTCATGATGCCCATCAGCTGGTTCCTCTGCACCGCGGGCGCGCCCGCGTCGAACTAACAACAAAGGTTACAACTATTTTTCATAAGTCAGACTAACAACGTCATGAAGTATAGGGGACATGGTATTACGGTTCAATTAGTAGATTGACTCGCAAAAATCGTTTTTAATAAACTTTATTTAAGAAGAAATTAAAGGGAAGTATGTTTATATTAAACTTAAATTGTCAAACTTGTAGATAACTCATTAGAATGGGTATTTGATCAAATATAAAAATAATAGTCATCTGAAATTATCTAAAATTTAACACCTAAAAACACAATTGCGGTCCCCTATAACAATAAAAAAATATTATTTAGAATTTGATTATTTCAATTTTGACACTAAAGTTGATGTTTCCGTATACTTTAAAGTTTTCTCCCACTCACAAGACAAGCATCCCTGCTACCATTCCTGAGGGAGGCACAGAAGAAGTCAGCGGTAAACTGGAAGCCGTTGACGAGCTGGTAAGCGTCCATGCAATAGTTCTTGGTGCGCACCTTCAGCCTCGCCGTCAGCAAGTCCGGCGTTTGATCTCTGAATGCTGTGTCACTGCCCTGCACCAACAAAAGCTCCAATACAAACCCAAGATATTTTAAACACAGACAACTTTCTTATATCTACATCGTAGTGACCCAAATTACATTTGATACCGAAGTATATGGAACTGACAATGATGTACGATATCTCACACGTGACCAGCACATGACTTATAGAATGTTATTGTCAGTTTACAGTCAGTTCATCAGCGTTATCTCCAGTTGCAAAATAAATTAAGTAGCCTCTCTGAAGGGTTAACCGAATCACATGACTTATTATATTACACATACACATTTGTCGATTCCATCAGCGATAACGCCAATCGAAAGATAGTTAGGGTAACTTATGTTCAGGGTATTTGAGGCCTTCTTATATCTAAGTAAATCTATGAAACCTTCCAATATTAGTTGCTATGGGAATTACTAAACACAATCTTAAAAGGTTTATATGCAGACTCGTCGCTTCGGACCATAACAAGAACCAAGTCGGAACGCGGTCCAATACAATGCAAGTGTAAAGGAAGTAATTAGTAAGAGAGCCGTACCCTGGTCGCACCCCATCCTGATATAGCGACGAAGCTCTGCGCAAACGGCTCTGTAGTGCCTTCGTAAATCTTGACCAAGTTGATGTATTCGTCGAATTCTGTAAAAATACTTCCAAAACTATTGTAAATTGGTAATTAAAAGGTCGCTTAAGAACTCCTTAGGTGAAATGGTCACAGAAGTTCTTAAGCAAACTTTACCTTTATTTTTTTACTTTACCTTTACCGACTCTGAGGCGGAAAGTGGCTAAACTCAACAATGTATATGAAAAGTTCCAGCTATAATTCGATTTTGAGGTCACTCCCGATGTATTCTTTTGGAAATGTCGACACTCTACAGTCGCAATTGATAGCCACCAGGGGGACAGTGTAAAGTCACATAAAAAAGTAGTTATGCCACTAGGAGGCAGGAAATCTTATGAAGATTGTCCCTGGCACTAAGACTTAACGTCTTATAAATGGTCCACATACCAAGATTCTCTGATAGTTTGAGGAGCGCCACATCAGCGTGTGGTACAGGCTCCTCTTCAAACTTGGGATGTCTAACAGCGCCTATGACGTCGAGCAGTATTCCGCCCTCGTGCGCCATCGAACTGCCTACGCGCACCTTCACGAACTCTCCAAGCGCCTTCAGCGGGGCCACGTGTAGGACACTGACAATACACAGTAACTAGGGCTGATTTACAATACAATAAATGTACTTAAAACTGACAACAACGAAATCGACCAGTAATTAACACGCTCATTGCGTAACAGGCCGATATCGGCCTGCCGCCGTACTTGAGCCGGGTGTGGACGAAGTAAACTATGTCCCCCTCGCATGTGCGAAACGATTATCTCAGATGTTTATAAAAAGTATAACAATATAAAAAATATATACATTACGTTTTCACAAACTTTATCAATTTAATCAATCCCAGTGCTGGTGGGTCTAGTAAGACCTGCCACGCACTGGCGGAAATATCATTGGGGGCGCATTATGTCCGCCGCTACACCAGATGAAGAAATATGATTTTACTTGCCGCAGTAAATCTGTTAACTAAGAAAAAAATATTTCCTCTCCGCGCAAAGCGGCACTTCTTATGGCGCTAGATATAAACCATTGAGGGAGGTTTCATTAGCGTGTAAGATATTGATATTAAGTAATGTAACCTTTTATGATAAAAATTAAAAAGAAAAACTCTTGTCGTTCCAGTCAACCCTTAGCTCCTTGATAAAGAATAAAAGTCCACCTTTTATTCTTATCGGACGACTAAAAATGTATTTGATACATGCTAAACTACCGTACTTACTAATTAAGACAATGTGCTGCGGTGACTATCCAGTTGACATCAACAATAGTCCCAGCGCACCACAACCTGCCGTTTATAATAATAGCTGCCATGTAGGGGTAGTTCTTCGTGTCAGTGGCATTGGCACCTTTGATTCTCAACGCTTGTCTGTTCTTCAACATCAGCTCATTGCGGATCCTCAGAGCCTTTTTAGCATTATTTACTGGTGCTAGACGGTTTCTTCTTCGTTCTACATCTCGTTCATGAGCTAGTATAATAGAATAGTTAATGAGTAGAGAAATGTAAATTTAATCCGCTTTATTTCATAACGAGAATCAGCGTTATTACAGTTGTACTTTCTACGTTTGGTACTGGTGTATTCATAAAATGTATTCCACAATACAGAACTTCCTTGTTCCTGGTACTTCTTATGATACATTTGGTCCAATGAGACCCCTGGTCTATCTTATTTGGTTCCGAGTGTCCTTCAGTAAAGTATAATCGACGACTTAAATACATTTTTTCGGAATAAAGGGAAATGTACATTAGCGAGTAATATTTTGTAGTTATTATTTTTATATTATAAGGTAGGAACCGAACAAGTGGTCACCAGTGGGGCTACCCGAAGTATCTTTCGATCGGCGATATCGCTAATGGTATCGACAACAATGTATGAAACTGACGACATTCGGTAAGTCATGTACTTGCCACGTGCGAGATATCGAACGATACTATCAGTTCCATACATTCGATGCTCGCTATCGAATCGCTCGTAGCGAATAAATTTCGGGTAACCCCCTGGATTCGCTGAAATAGTGAAGCCGCCCGTAGACATCAGCAATTACAGATGCGTTGTCTTACTTAATTTACGGAGGAGATTCGGTGATTCAGTTGGTGTAGATTTATCAAGCTAAATGTACACTGAGGGATACCCTTAGTGACCACTTAACGACTCTGAGTACGGATGTTAGGATTTAATAATTTATTCACATTTTACTTACCTATCGTAGCTCCTATCGGATAGTCAGCATCTTTGTCGGTCTCAAAACTTAAATTAATAAACGCAATAAGTAATAAAAAAATAAATATTGACATTTCTAAAGTGTACTGTACAAGTTATGTAGACATTTTATTTTGAATTCAATAAAAAATCACCTTCACATTTAAACTGTAATAATAAAAATAATATATATATAAAAATCTGACCGATTTTGAAGAACGCGTCGTGTTTAGGAAAAAATCGTTACACGAGAGAGAAGAAAGATACAAAATCAAAACGAAAGAATGAGACAAATATAGGGACGCAGATCCGTCTTTTTTATACTACTATATCACAGGTTTAGAGCCAAATAGATGGACGCTATAAAATAAAATATTCGAACTTAACTATTGTACAACTTTGTCACATATTTAAATTAAATAATGCACAATTTACAAACGAAGTCAACAGCATATCTTGTGTTGTAATATAATAAAATTTCAAAACAAAATAAACTTCTTATCAAATCGTCAAATAGTGACCAATACCGCATTATGTTACAATTCTTTTCGTAGAAAGGAATGGAGAAGGTAACTCACGCCGGCTACAGACGCTCAGTTTAAACTGTACAGTTCGACTGTGCAGTTACAACTGACGAATGTAAGCAAAACTGATTACTCGGAGATAATGTAGCTTTCAAACAGTGAAAGAATTTTTGAAATCGGCCGAGTAGTTTTTGAGTTATTTCAATACTTACAAAAATGTAGTTTTGCTCTTTATAATATTACTAGCTGTTATGCGCGAATTCGTCCGCGTGGTATTAAGTAATATAGCCTATGTTACACGGTGATAATATAGCTTTCTAATGGTGAAAGAATTTTTGAAATCGGTCCAGTAGTTCTTGAGTTATTTCAATACAAACAAAAATAGATGTCCGTGGGCGTCGGACCAATGAATTTAGTTGATCCGCTGCTCGTTTGCCCCCTTCTCCTATAAAAAAAAATACAAAAATTCAAAAATACAAAGTTTCGCTCTTTATAATATTAGTATAGATATAGCATAGTATATCTTTGATACCTAGTTTTGGTCTTAAATTGTTAGTTTACCAACTGGATGACGATTAATTTGTTTAATATTTTAACATTTATATATTTTATTTTGTTTATTAATTTACAAGTTTTCTTTGACGACTACCATTTTGGTGAAATGTTTGAGTGTGTTATTAGTAGCTTATTAATTCTTCCTTATAGTAGCAATCGACTGCACAACGTCATATATGTACTGTTATATGTTTGATTTAATAATTATATTATATACGTAATATTACTTACGAGTATTAAATGTAGGTTCTTCATACACATGGCAATCTGTGACTTTAGTGTCTAAGCATACGACTTTATAACACCGAGTTCGCGTAAAAAAATGCAGATTTTGCTTCGGCGTAAGCCAGTTTGCGTGACATCGGTGTAATGACGCCTTAAGCCTTGTTCGCACCAGGATAGTATTTTAGTCGAGTAGCAAGTAGCATTTATCCGAACAAAGGATTTACTACTGATTGGTCTCGTTTAAGCCTAAACCTTTGCACTAGGATTGTAATTTAGTAACTAAACGTGTCCGAACAGCAACATTTTAGTAGAGTAGATTAGTGAATCCTTTATTCGGATACGTGCTACTTGCTACTCGACTAAAATACTATCCTCGTGCGTACAAGGCTTTAGGGTTAGATTACGTATTAAAATTTAATCTTTGTAGGTTATTGGCAAGCACGTATCCAGACTTTTGCTTGAAACAACCATATCAACTTTAAAGTCGCTGTAATCAATATATTACAATTTTTAATAACTTAAAGAAGTACCGCCAGTAGGGGATAAATCTTAATTAATCCCCCCCCCCTGTATGTGTACGGTTGATGGGATAGTTGATGAGATGTTTAATTAAATATAAATGTATATTTGACTTCAAATTATATTAAATCAAAAATATTGACCTCATTTTTTTACCAAATTCTTCAAATATTTGCATATTCACAAACTAAACGCCGCTTACCTACATCAGGTATTCAATGCTTGAATTCGCTAATCTGGCAGCTGCGTCCGTTGACTTTTAAGAGACTGGATCTGACAAGCGTGTATTCTAACTTGCTTGCTTATGTATTGATTCTCTGTGTGTAAATTTTTAAATTAGTGTTCGCCAAATGCGCGATCTGGTCTACCTACTCAACAGCAGCAAGCCAATTGTTATTGGAAGGTCTTTGCTTATACTTTATTTTTTTGTGTGAATGTAAATGCTTATTATTGTCATGTTGAAGTATACTTAGGTACATAAATTATAAAGTGAGACAAGATTTTTTTTACATCACAATTACATATTATGGTATGTATGGTTGTCAACTGAAATGAGAGAATTTATTAAGTACATCGCTAGCTCTTTGTCTGGTCCTTTACTCTATAGTCAACGTTCTGATCACATACAATGTTTATACAAAACTAATGTTAATTAATGCACTTGACCTATTACAAAACGCACGCTCAAAACAAGTGCGAGTTTACAATATGAGGCGAGCTGTGACAGTGCAAACTATACTGTTGACGCGCCTTGACTTCGTACAGCTAGAGGTTTATGCAGCCGTTTTTGTAAAAAAAAAACATAAAAATCTATGCTATTTTATTCTACATCAATATATATAGAATACTACGTATAAATTAATTTAATTGTTCAAAAAATCCGGAACTAATATCCATGGAAAATTATAAAAACAAAGCATCCAAAAATCATATGACCAAACATAATTATAGAGCGATTCTCTACGCTTTATATTTATAAATATTACTAGCTTTCGCTCCTGATTTCGTCTGCGCGTAATTAAAATAAAGTTAGTAAAGCCTTGTACACACTAGGATGGTATTTTAGTCGAGTAGCAAGTAGCAAGTATCCGAACAAAGGATTTACTAATCAATTCTATTAAAATGTTGCTGTTCGGACACGTTTAGTTACTAAATTACTACCCTAGTGCGTAGGTTAAGGCATAAACGAGTCCGAACAGCAGTAAATATTTTGTTCGCATAAATGCTACTTGCTACTCGACTAAAATACTATCCTGGCGCGAACAAGGCTTAAGTAGTCTGTGTTCTTTCAGACTATGTCCTATGTCTATGCAAAATCTTATCGTTCCGGAGATTATCCATCCTTCCATACCAACTTACGTCTATAATATTAGTAAAAAGATTGCGTAATCATGATACATGAACAAGTCCTCTGATAAAAAGAAAACGTTTGTTAAATGTTAAACTGGTTCACTAAATACAGATATTGTACGAACAGATGACCTAGATACTTTTTGTAATATCATGAACAAGAAAGAAGGGTCGGAAGGTGTCGAATTGTTATTTTTTTATATGAGAAGGGGGCAAACGAGCAGCGGATCGCCTAAGTTAGTTGATCCGACGCCCACGGACATCTGCAACGCCAGAGGAACCGCAGATGTGTTGCCGGCCTTTGAGGAAGGAGTACGCTCTTTTCTTAAAGGCCCCTAAGTCGCAACCGTCTTAATTTATCAATTAACTAGGTTTTTCTCGAATAATCTTCCGCATGAAATTAAAAAAATAGCCTATGTTACTGATTGATAATGTAGCTTTCTAATGGCGAAACAATTACAGTCAAAGTCCCGACTAGCTACCTCCATAAGCGAGAAACTCGGATTAGAGAGACACCTCTATAAGCGAGACAAATATTGCGGTCTCTTGAAGTCTCGTTTATCCAGGTCAGATTGTATTAGGGAATATAAATAGTATAAAAGGTTAAAGGTTAAAGGTTTCGACCCATGATGGGCTCCATTTTCCGCAACTCCACGACTAGCGCGTATTTTGCGTGAATACACATATCTTTGAATTTCTTCGCCGATATGTGCAGGTTGGATCACCTACTATATAATTCATATAAAAATCATATTTTTTTTAATTGATTTTCGATGACTTCCAACGTTGGTTTTTATTTAATTACTAAACATTACATTGACAACTGATAAAATCACAATAAAATGTATGTTATTTAACTCTTATTATAAGAAATAAATAAAATACTAAAGTACTTAAACTTTAAAATAATGGTACAATACTATAAAGATTTTTTTTTAGTTTATTTTACTTCCACGTTTAAGAACAATAGTTAGTAAAAAAAAAATTGAACGCACATTTAACGAGCGTATGTTTTTTAGATGCGACCATTCCATCGACTGCGACGAGCAGTCCGCTAGTAGACATCAAGGTGTCCGGATGAACAGTACGTCAGTGAAAATAACTATAAAAAAAAGTGAAATGAATTTTATATTAACAAAATTAATGTGGCAGAATGGTACAAGAATCAATCAATATTTATTTGCTACTATAAGTAAGTTTTTAATATTTCTAATTATTTTTTTCATTAAAATAAAAACACTAAAACTCTTACGGTGAAGGAAGACATCGTGATGTCTGCGCATATCGGTGAAGAAATTCAAAGATATGTTTGAAGTCGAGCCGCACTGGGCCAGCGTGGTTTATTGGATCACCCCTTAGGGTAGGCTCCGAGCCCCTCAGTGGGGACACATAGTAAGCTGATGATGAAAAACACAAATTAATTTAATTATTACTAGATTGTAGTATTTTAAACTACCTTCAAGAAACAGAAAAAAACATTGTTTACAAATTCTAAATAATCTTTGTATTAATGATTTCCTTATAAACGATATTTACTATTGAATATAAATATTTTAATGTAGATTTAAAAAGAATAAGGAAAAAATCGTAACAAAGTTTTTTGTTTACATTCCAATGATGTTCATTCAAATTAATTTCGAGGTTAATTATTTTATCAAAGCGGTTATATTTTATTATTAAAGTAGCTGTTGCGACTTCGTTGAAAATTAAATAATATAGCTTTATAGATAACTAGCTGTTGTTCGCGACTACGTCCGCGCGGAATTAAAAAATATAACCTATGTTACTCGGGGATAGTGTAGCTTTTTTACGGTAAAAGAATTTTTGAAATCGGCCTAATAGTTCTTGAGTTATTTCAATACACACAAAAATAGAAAAATACAAAATTTCTCTCTTTATAATATTAGTATTGATGTAGCTTTCCAATGGTGAAAGAAATCGGCTCAGTAAGTTCTTCTGTTATTTCAACACATAAAAAAAAACAAAAATACGAAAAAGACAAAGTTTCTCTCTTTATAAAATTAGTATAGATATGTGTATAATATTACTTTACGTTTGTATATTTTATTTAAAAATATTACCGTACGTAATGATTTTACCATAGGTAACTTTTTTAATATCGAAATTCGATCGTACAAAATGTAGGTTTTAAATATATTCTATACCGTGTATATGTAAAAAGGTTACTCGAATAAGGTTTTATTTAGTGCATTTTTATATGCATCTTATGATCACCCAGTAGTACGGTAGTATTTCTAAGCCCCTTCGTATACCAGTTCAAGTCCAAGTGTAGGCCTGGAAATCGATTGCGTGAAAAGTGACATGCAAAGAGATATAATACGTAGAGGGAGCGCTCCATAGTAATTTGTCGTTAAAATGCGTGCTGAGAAATTATTAAAAAAGAAAATCTTTGGCAGTATCATGAACATTTTTCCAAACTTGGGAAAATGTGTGTTTTTAATTTTTAAAATAAACACAGAATAAACTAAAACATTAATTAAAATTTTGTGGTTGTTATAAATTTTTAATAAGCCTTTTAAAAAAGTCTCGATTTATTATAATATTAAACTTTAGTAAATACTATGAAATAAAATTAAAATATGAGAAAAGAGGTTACATTCGGTCGACTTTTTATGTCGGCAAATGTAATGTAAAGGTCAACACTAGGGGAAATTTCCCTACGTGAGACCTTCGGAGGTCAAAGAAAATGCCTCACTTTTAGGCTTCGAATTTTCCATCTATAGTATAACATATCTTTGGTGACATGATTAACCTAGAGGACTAAGAGCAGGTTGCCCTAAAGGTCGATTATTTGAAGAAGTAAATATACTCGTTGTTAAGATAAGAATTTATTTGTCGTTAAAACTTTGATGTATTATAATGCTGCGTGAAATCAATCTCTAACAATAACAAATAAATTATTTATGTTATTAAAATGTAATTATTAAATCATACACAATCATTTGCAATCGTTAAAATGATATTTTCCTGTCACGAAGTTTGCTTATCATACATTTTCATGTACAAATTAAATTACAATGCATATATCTTTTAAAATCTTTATACATATTAATATATTTAGTATATAGTTCGAATCCCGCCATGTACCAATGTGTTTTTCGATTTTCATATATTTACCGACGCTTTTAGGTGAAGGAAAACATCGTGATGTCTGCACAAATCGGCGAAGAAATTCAAAAGATATGTGTATTCACGCAAAATACGCGTAACATATTACCCTCAACCGTATATAACAATATATATATACGGTTGAGGGACAATACATAATTTGGTCCAATGAGACCCCTGGTCTATCTTATTTAGTTCCGAGTGTCCTCCAGTATCGTATAATCGACGACTTATTGGTCTTCGTTTATCGCAGTGCTTTATACGTTTTTTTCGGAATCAGGGGGTATAAGTTTATCGAACAGATGCGAAAACTACGCTTATATCCTAAATCTGAAAATGGCTTTAAATTGCGAAATAAAATTCCATGCTTTCTTACCACTTTGACGGTTACAACAAATGCTTTAAAATATAAAATGAAACCCTAATCCACTGTTGAGCTTTTTAAACCTATCATAGTGTTAACAATAATAAAAAAAAATGTTATTTAATTTATTCGACCGTATTATTCGTATTGCGATAGTATCTCAGAATACAGAAATAAAACTGGTTTTTGCTAATAAAGCGTAATTCCGTAACACTTAAAGGCATATTACAATATTACTATTTACGTATATTAAATGTTTTTTTTAATTTAATAAAACAACAGCCAAGGACGTCTGATATTCGACCTTCTTAGTGCGTACAGATTTAAAATAGCTATTAAATTGGTTATAAATCATAGATTAAAAGAAGCAGATGAGACATGCCATGTCATACTGACTGTGACACTTTACACAAAATATACGTAACGTGACAAAGACAGTGACATAGATCTTTGGTCCATTTCTTCATATATGATTTTGTTTGTTTGGGTCCAGAAATGAGACCCAAACAAATGTGACGAATCATATAGTTTTGTGGCGCTCCAAGCGTAAACGGTTCGGTAAACTAATTTTTCATTCTTCCCAGGCAAAAGCTTAAGACACGATATTAAGTATTGGTTTAAACCCGTAAAGTGATGCATACACAACTTAGCTATGACGTAGGCTAAGGCATTTTTTGTCCCTCAATCGTAGACGCTAATGCCAGTTCTATATCTTTCTCTTTCTACGTTATAAATGTAACAGTATTTGATAGATAATTTGGATTGCTAAGAGGTCGAATGGCGCCTCTTTCGCCATTCGATATTTACATGCTGTTGGCATAACTATTTAGGTGAAAGTTTTATTTAGGATTTGCGTCTCAAGTTAATTTGTTAAAGAATCGAAAACGGGTTCTATTAACTTTCTTGGCTTACTTATAATAAAAATTCGTAAATACATATGTCATGGGATTGATTTATGTTTATAAATATTTGGTACACATTAGGACGTAGCCATACAATGTCTGAGTTTTCAACTAGTAAAGCAGATTAAAAAGGAAAAAATAAATACAATAATTAACTCTTGCATTATTAAGTTTATAACTGTTTATTGCGCAATCTTTGGTTTATCCTCGTAATTCATATGTTATTAAAAAATAACTCATTAACAAAATTTTCTACGCTTTACCGCCAAAACTGACACTAAAAGATTGACATCACGTATTACCGTTTATAAATTCAAACTTAGCATTTTATTATTTCGTTCGGAAATTAAAATATAAGAAACATTTACAATTATTTAGCGTAAATACTTTTTAAAATGTTGTTTACAATTTTAATCGTAATATAATATAATTAGTTGATATATTTTAATTTATAATACTTGTGTAAAATAATTCGATTAAAGCCTAACTTATTTGCATCTCTTCGTATCATTTAATACGCTTTCTTCACATGAGCTTGTCTTGAATAATTCTATTCGAGTTTAAAAAATTAGTATTCACGTGTTATTGCTAAAAACGTTCTGAAATTCTGTGTATAGTCTGCATTACTCCTAATGGTAGCTTGTGTTGCCACTAATGGGATCGTTTCCCTCAATTCGGGCAAAATATTTGAATAATAAAAAAAATAAACAAAATATTTGTTTATTTTGATGCCTTGAGGTTGATAACCTATGTTTTTCAAAAAAATAAAAGTGAAACGAAATGGCCTATAGATGTTATAACGACATTTTTTATAAGCGATGCAATAATCTGTTCTTAAGATCGTTTCGAAGATTATTTTAATTATTTTGGATGAAAGGATAAAAATGGTTAGTACGCTCTCTAACAGATCAAGTTTCTAGATTGATATTAAAGTTTCTAAGATAGATAAAAAGCATACAAAGTAGGTTTTAACTAATAACTAGAATAAGCCTTTATTTCTGGAATACTCGTTGACTATAACTATGTCAGTATAATAATTTTGATACTAATAAAGGTCAAGTTTGTTTATTTTTTTAATGTAATTTGTGTACCGGTTTCACTACGATTCAATAATTAATCATACCACTTACTATAAAAAACCACAGACGCTTTTTAATTCCCATGTATTGATTGACCAAGGTTGTTTATGTTTCGAAGATAAGATCTTAGCTGTAAATACAATAATTAAAATATTTACGTTAACCAAGAGGGATAGGCAGACTACGTCGTAGTACGGTTTTGGCATCTCTTTCTCGCTTCTTCCAATTCAATAATATTATATGTATGTTTAGTAGAGTAGATTAGTAAATCCTTTGTTAGGATACTTGCTATTCGGAAAATACTATCCTAATGCGAACAAGGCATTTACATCGATCATTTTTTGAAACTTCTAAGGCAATGTTTATTAATTAATTTGACATACATATACAAACAAGCGGTGGCGGCTCAGGGGTTTAGCTCTTGACTTGTAATCTGCAGGTCCCAAATTCGAATCCAATCTATCCAATCTATACAATCTACCAATGTGTTTTTCCATTTTCGAAGTTCATATGTACATATTTATCCGACGCTCTTACGATGAAGGAAAACATCGTGATGAAACATATCAGCGAAGAACACAAAGTTATGTGTGAAGTCGACCAACCCGCACTGGGGCAGCGTGGTTGACTATGGCCTAATCACCCCCTTAGGGTAGGCTCCGAGCCTCAGTGGGGACATATAGTGAGCTGGTGATAATACAAACTTATTCTAAGCTTAAAACTAACTCTTTACTTAACGCTAATGGCTTTATAAATCACATTTACTTAAATCTATTAGCAATCAAGAACCCGACAAACACCGTGAGAGCAATTTTATTGTAAATAAAATGTTTATTAATATCTTATCTTATCATTGATATACATTTAATTGTTTTTTTAATTAACAATAATAAAATTGATGGAATTTATCATCAAATACATTAAGCGAGTGATAACTTTATACATCTAAAGTTAATTTCAAACATCATTTGTGTAACTATTTTAAACATCTTGCGGTTTCCGAGTTTACTTATTTATAGGTTAGGAAATGATGTCATCAGCTTACCCTTTGCGCCCAGTGTGGGCATAATCTCTATCAGCCGTCATATTTGAATCCAATCCACTTAACATAACCTCTTACACCATCCATCCATCCATATCATTCGGTCCTCTACTTATCATACCATCTACAGTCACCAGGACCCCTACTACCATATTTGCAAAGTCTGCAATGGACACGGGCGCCATCGGTACGGGGCGCCAAAGACTAGAGCCTAAAAAAATTGAAAAAAAAAACCATTTCAAATAAAAGTTCAGTTCTTTGCTTTATTTCAAGCACCTACCTATTATCAAAAAAAAGATAATTTAAAATGCTTAAGGGGCGTCAAAATCCTTTTTTGCACAAAGGCGCCAATAGCCCTTTACGGAGGCCCTGGTCATTACTTTCTTGTTTATATAAACAGATCAGGAAATTAGCTTAAACCTATTAACATGTTATATTATATGCTTTAAATCACCCATCAATCACCCCAAAAAAAGAATTTTGGCGCCCCTTAAGCATTTTGAATTATCTTTTTTTATGGTAGGTAGGTACTTGAAATAAAGCAAAGAACTGAACTATTTTTTTGCGCCTTGGCATAGGCGCCCGTTAAGGATGGCGCCCGCGTGCATTGCACACTTTGCAAATGTGGTAACAGGTGTTTTTTTTTGGTTTCGCGGGCGAATGATTTTATTCACTTCGCCGTCCCTGCTGCGAGGGCAGCGGGGACGGCTTGGCCTGGATAAAGGCCGGACTACCCGCTAAATCCCCGCGGAGTTCCTTCGTCTATTTATCGGGCCGTGGAGTCCATTGTTAGTATATCCACGACCCGATGGTAGCAGGTGTACAACCATGAGTTTAGGCACCATTAGTATAAAAACGCTTATTAAATACCCCTTTGTCTTTGCAGTAACAATACCACTGCTGAGCTTCGGCATGGTGCAGGGCTGGTTATCACCTATGCTCTCGGTCCTGCAGTCGCCGGAGGGTCCGTCTCCGGAGCCGTTCAGCAGCACGGACATATCCTGGGTCACATCAGTGACTTATATCACCGCTATAATATTTGGAGCACCTATGGGCTATCTCACAGATAGATATGGTCGGAAGATCATGACACTTATTACTACTTTGTCACTTATTGTAAGTACTGTTTTAACATATTAATAAACTAGCGACAACAGCGCACGGGTGCAAACCGGTATAATGCTGATACTAAATACTGCAGCGTTTGCAATGTAAGCGCTAGAAATGTGTTAATTTACGACATCATATTAAAAACCTCTAAATTATCAGTGACTCTACTATATTGTGATTGTATTATACATGAAAATCTTCCTTATTAATCACTCTATCTATTAAAAAAACCGCATCGAAATCCGTTGCGTAGCTTTATAGATTCAAGCATATATAGAGACAAACATAAAAAAGCGTTATTGTTTTATATTATGTAAGGATGCTTAAGTTCTTAATGATGGTAGTTTAAAAGCATCTCCAGATGGGGTAACCCAAAGTGCCTTCGCTACAAAGCGATTCGATAGCGAACATCGAAAATGTATGGAAATGACAATAACGTTCGATATCCACGAACACATGAATTATCGAATGTCATTTTCAGTTTCATACAGTCCTGTCGAGTCCATCAGGGATATCGTCAATCGAATGATACTTTGGGTAAATCCTAGAACGGCTCTACAGATTTTGGTCTTTGATATAGATGTAGAACACAGGCTACTTACTGATTTTTATGTTCCGCATAGACGGACTCGCGGGCGACAACTAGTACGGTTATAAATAATAAACAAATAGGTATATAGAGGTTAAAGTACAGGTTTTAAAATGTACTAAGTTAACCGGTATTACTTGATAGTAAATACGAAAAGATTGCAATGTAATAGTAACGGGCAGATGCGCTATGAATACACTTAGACGTTTAACCAGTTTTTATCCAACGGGTATTTGAGTCCTAACAATATATATTAAGATATATGGTACTTAGGTATACTAATATTATAAAGAGAGAAACTTTGTATGTTTTATGTATTGAAATAACTCAAGAACTACCGGGCCGATTTCAAAAGTTTTTTCACTCACAGAAAACTACATTATCCCCGAGTAATATAGGCTATTTTTTTAATTCCACGTGGACGAAGTCGCGCGCAATAGTTAGTATTTCATTTTACCCGGGGACTTGACAACTTTTTATATAATACCAGCTGTTCGCAACTTCGTCCGCGTGGAATTAAAAAATATAACCTATGTTACTCGGGGATAATGTAGCTTTCTATGAGTGAAAGAACTTTTGAAATCGGCGCAGTAGTTCTTGAGTTATTTCAATACATACAAAAATACAAAGTTTTCCTCAACACATACTTTAAAATAATTCGACTAGAAACTTTGGAACATACCTCACGCGGTATCACTTCTTTATGATTTTTTTGTTTTTATCTTTTTGTCCAGCTCCCATTGGTCGTAGCGTGATATTAATAGCCAATAACTTTGCATAACAAATGCACTATAATAAGCAAAAAGAGTTATTCAAATATAATAAGTAGTTTCTGAGATTAACGCGAACAAAAACCGCATAAGTTTTAGAATTATTTAGTTAGTTTAGGATTATTAGGTAGGTAATCGAACGCGGGATTTTATTGCTAAGCATACAGTTCTAGAAATAGCATGTTTAGTATTTCTGTAACCAACATAACCTATTAATAGCAGAATACTTGACCGTTTGGTTATGCGTGCTGTCGGCCATTTATGCAAGCTCGCAGTCAAGGATCATTGCCACTATGAACTTCATTCATAAAACTTGTTTATGTTTATGTTTTTAAATATCATTATGCTGTAACCTAACATAAAAATTGATTACGAACATTGTTTTTTTTTTAATAAATATTAATTACCATGTAATTAAAAAGTCATACCTAAATGAAACAGTCGAGACGCATCAGGATCGAATCCCGCCATGTAACAATGTGTTTTTCGATTTTCATATGTACATATTTACCCGGCGCTCTTAGGTGAAGAAAAACATCGTGATGCAACCTGAACATATCGGCGAAGAAATTCAAAGATTTGTGTATTCATGCAAAATACGCGCTAGTCGTGGAGTTGCGGAAAATGGAGCCCATCATGGGTCGAAACCTTTAACCTTTTAACTCATTAGGATAGTATTTTAGTCAAGTAGCAAGTAATTTAGTTTCTAAAGCCTTGGTCGCACCAGGATAGTATTTCAATCGAGTAGCAAGTAGCATTTATCCGAACAAAGGATTTACTACTGTTCGGACTCGTTTAAGCCTAAACCTAATACGCACCAGGGTAGTAATTAATAGTAGTAAGTAATAAATAAGTAAATGTGTCCGAATGGCAACGTTTTAGTAGATTAGATAAGTATCTTCTTTGTTCGGATACTGGCTACTTGCTACTCGACTAACATACTATCCTAATGGGAAGAAGGCTTAACCGAGAATCCAAGAGACCTTGGTATTTGTCTCACTTACAGTGGATTAATTATAAAAAAAACTTTATTTATAAAAAAGTACTTAACTAAGTAAGTACTTACAGGTATTTTACATAGATTGAATTTAATATATTTTCTTAAATAATATTAAAAATTTTAACAAGGAAGTCAGTTATCAAGGATTCGACATTCAAAACAAAACACATTTGATACAAAAATTATACAAAAAAATATATTTAAACGGAAGTAAATATGTAAATATTGCAAATTATGTTATTTTATAGCTTTTTGATAAATCGCAATTTTAAGCACGCGATATTTACTCGCATTAATTTTTGGATGTTTCTTGCTGGATCGAAACACAAATCGATCAAACCAATAGATTTTCTCCCATCGATCTGATTGAATGTTCGCAGTCAATCGGCCTTAAGGGAAAAAAACAACTGATCGGTAGGCAGAAATGCCTAACGGGAAACAGATTTTTAAATAAAACTACATCAAAAACAGTCAAACTTGAATAGGCAAAAGTCCAAGGAATAGCGACATTTGTCTCGCTAAAAAGAGGTTTATCTCTAATGCGAGTTTCTCACTTATCCAGGTACTATGCCGCTAAAATCATAATAAGTGATACTATTAAACAAACTACAGATAAACGCTTCCATCTGCTTTAAAACTAGCATAGACCTTGGTAACTGCCAATTAAGTTCACGTCATATTACGGAAAATAATTAATATTATGCTATGTTACACGCGAAACATAAAAAAATATTAAACTACGAATAAGTAAAAGATGATTTTGTTAGCTACATTTTTTGTGTACGATTTTTAAGAGAAAAGAAGAAATATCTAGATTACCATAAAGATGGTACGACTGTGGTTGGCGGGAGCATTTTTTTTTTTATATTTTATGGCCTGGTAACATAGACCTTTAAGCCAATCACTATTTTACCTTTTGAATAGTCTTAATTGGCGGGAGCAGTACTGCACCCAGAGATAAGAATCGAGAATCTTCTTTTGTGTCATTTTTTTAATCCATACTAACACTAGTGTCGCCCAAGGCTAAGCAGCACATCAATTGTAAAACCATAAAACACAAAAAGTTATTATTAAAGTTACGGAATAACATTTCCTAAACTAACTCTAAACATAAGTCACTGGACTTCTTCTAAATACAGATAAAAAAGACGGATAGTGCATTCACTCGTCAAAAAGGAAACCGCAGTTTCCTACAGCTGGCATGAATTAGCGTTTAAAAAACGAATCTTTCAACGACATTCTTTATTTAAAAAATTGAACGCTACAATTCACAATAAAAAACAAATTCCGACACCTTTTATTAGCGGCCATTGTTATTGTTTTGTCCGGTAATTTTTTATCTGTTTCCACGGTTTAGCTCAAATCTCTCTTTCCTGTTGTGTTTTATATCCGGACTATTTTTTATTTTGCTTGAAATTTCCACGATGTTCCAAGTTTTTCTTTTAAATAAACGTGAAAATGACTAATGTTTTTAGTAAATCTTTTCTCATCCCACTGTTAAAAAAAAAATGATCGGGAAGGGGAGGTGAGTTCAAGAGAGGGGATGTATATTACTAGGAAACATCTCTAATCTGAACATCCTCTTACCACCAGCTTAATTAAACTCTAATGTCTATTTTGTCAACAGGCGTATTGGCAGATAAAGTTACTAAGCCTGGCGCCGTGGGCAGTGATACTGGCGCGCGGTATTGCCGGTATACCGTGCTCGGCGTGCTACATCGTCCTGCCTATCTATTTGAAGGAGATCAGTGATATAGATCTGAGAGGGGCCCTTGGTTCACTGCTCATTTTAAATAGGTAAGTTTTTTAATAGGTTGCATTACAAATAGATGTGTGCTGGGGGGGGGCTAACCAAAGTATATGCACTACAAAGCTAATAGATAGCGAACATCAAAAATGTATGGTACTGACAATGACGTTCGTTATCTGACACGTGACAAGCGCATGACTTATCGAATGTTATCAGTTTCATACATTTTTGCTGATTCCCTCAGCGATATCGCCAATCGAAAGTTATTTTGGGTAATCCCTCTGTTTTCTGTTGTACTTTTAAAAACAAAACATCAATAATTTCGTTTACTTTGAATCTAAAATTTAATCTCTAAAATGTTTTGTTTCGTATTTCAATTGATTAAACAAATATATTGATTAAACAAATGTTTATGAAAACGTTAACAACAAAGATGGTAGTATAGTACTGCAATAAAATATTCAAGGTAATGCAATTTGAATTCTTAATCTCATAAAGACGATGAGGAAATAAATAAATCAACAATGTTTGAATAAAATTACAATATTCTTGATATATTTATGCACATAGATATAATAAAGATGTACGTAGTTTAAGAACTAATAGATGAAAGATGACATGATTAAGGGGGTGACGACATGGACGGAGATGGAATAGAGGAGTACACCGATAATGTAGACATAGAAAGAGATGGATGGATTAAATGGTGCAATGATCGATTGCCTGAATGAAAGGAGGCCTCATTGTAATTGACTTTCCCTTCATATCCTTTTCCTATAAGAACTTACTCGGTGTTCCCGCTGCTCGTTTGCCCCCTATTCTTATAAAAAAAATGGACAAGAACTGGGTGATGATAGTTAAAGAAAATATTATTCAGAGACATAGCTTTCTAATGGTGAAAGAATTATTGAAATCGGCCCAGTAGTTTTTGAGTTACGTCAATACCTTTCGACTTTATGATATTGATATTCGCTTTTGGAATCTAG
>QDHC01000052.1:129693-139711 GCA_013186455.1 Papilio dardanus tibullus | reverse complement strand
TAAATTCCTTTTCTTGGAACTAATAAACGATCTCTGTTACGATAACTTGAGATATTTTTTATCTATAACTAGCGTTCGATTTTAGAAGTTGAAAACAAAGTTTTTCATCTTATTTTAACTTTTATAAAATAAATTTGAAGTAGTAATAGAAACCCATGTGCAAAATTTCAAGTCTCTAGGACCCTTACCTACGCTGTGAAAGATATTTCTAGATTTGAAATACTACCCCATTTTTTGCCCCCCAAAGTAAAAATTTGTAAAATTCTTGAATGAGAAACTTATTTATTCATGCTAAAGAGCACTCATTATAATTTTCATGCAATTCCGACAAAGGAATCACGTTGCTCCATACATACTTTGGACCCCCGTTTCGGACCCTTAGGGGCTTAATTTCGTAAAATCCTTTCTTAGTGCTCGGTTACGTAGTAACAGAAACCCCTATGCAAAATTTCAAGTCTCTAGACCCAGTAGTTTAGGTTGTGCGTTGATAGTTGAGTCAGTTTACTCTTTTATATATATAGATAACAGTAACATAGTTCTATAAACTAGTTTCTAGAATATTTAAGTTTGAAATAATTTTATAGATATGTCAACAATCACCAGCCAATTAACAATAGTTTAGAAGCGGTCTAGTTACATTTCAACTAAAGATATACTAGATATGTAATTTCTTTTCTCATATTTAAATATTTCTTAGTATTAACTAAAGAATTAATTAAAGTTAATTGAGACATTTTTAAAACACCAATTAAATTAATAATTTTACAACATCCATAAAACAAAATATATGTGACTTTATAGTTTATCTATATACGTACAGTTACCATTCTTGGAATAAAATCATTAATTGAACTTAATTTGTTTTAAAAAGTACGAAACGTTAGCGTTATGAAATTTAATATAACCCTTTTATTTCATCTCTGTTAATAAAAAAGCGCACAGTCATATTGAGAACCCCTTTTTTTGAAGTCGTTTAAAAAATGATTAGAATCAAACCCAGGCCTACCAATATAGGAAAGAAAAAAATGCAACCGTAATCCACAAGGTCGTCGACACTGAAGAATAAAAACAAGTTCGGCGAGCGGGTGAAAGTTTGACATAAATATCAATAGCTAAACAAAATGTACAAAGTTTTGTAGCGTGGAATACTCGTTTGGCAAAATACTCCTGTATTTGTCAAATTTTAAATTAAATTAAATACAAAACAGTGTTTATCCTTGTAACAATGCGGAATATTACTTACATAATTATTGAATAATAATAGAATTATTTAAAGGCCAAACATATAAAATGCCTAAATAATTTAGTATTTTATAATATTCGTTAAAATTAAAAACAAAGGATGTTATTGATTTTGATTTTGGTTAAAATTCTGAGTGTTGTGGTTTGAGTTTTTGAGTGTATTGGATGATGGTATGCAACATGCATACAGTAATGTGCAAAACTGGATGGCGTTCAACAAAATTAGGTAGCAAACTCTATAATAACTTAATTTAATACATCGGTAAGTATTTATGAAGAACTATTTATGATTCAAGAGAGCGATAATACGAACAGATTTTAGAGTTTTAAAACAACAGTAAAATTAAGATAAATACAGATTCACAAAATTAATAAAAATGACAAAGAATTATAAAATAAAATATAACAATTAAAGTAGTAAATATTTGTGTAATTTTAAAATAAATTATCACGCATGTTGTCAATGTTAGTGACGTAAAATTACAACATAATATCTGGGAAGTTTCCTTGGCCGTATGGCATGGGCGTCATTGTTCGCCGCCATTTTGGACGATGACCGATGAGTCATTCATTCATCGTTCATTCCGCACACGTGCCCCGAATTTTAGTGACGGCCGTTTGTAGATTGTAGGTTACGTGTAAACTTTGTGATTAAAAGTTTTTAAAGCAATATATCCTGTGTTTTTTATTCAAATTACGTTACTTGATAGCACACAACGTTCGGTATTTAGTTTTTTATACGGAGAAAAGCGTGAATAATAAGTGAATACTTACTGAACAAAGAAATGTTTGCAAAAAAAGGTACATTTTAAAACTAATAATAACACTTTTTTATTTATTTTATATTTTTTAAATTGTAAATTGATTTTTATTTTGACGTTTATTCATGTTTTATATTTTGAATGTTTTTTTAACTGCTTGAAACTAATTTTAAATGTGTTAGCGTCAATTACCTTGGACAGTTCGTGACCGAATGGTGTTTGTTAATTTTCGTATAGTCGTTGCGAAACTTTTATGTGACGTAGAACAAGTGTTGTAATTGGGTTTCGACTGCAGTCACACTTGTATGAATACATATTGAAGTCTTCTTTTTTTCAAAGAGAATGAAAGGGATGACAATATTTCACTTTATAATAGACGGAAATAAAATAATTTAAGAATATGACATGATTAAAGTTATTGTTTCGGTCGTAAATAGACGTTATTGTTTTAAAAATATGGGTAAGTTTTCATTAAAAATACTTATATTTTTTTATAACCTTGTTAATTTTAAAAGAAAAACTGTTTTCTTTAGTTCCTGTTGGCACGTAAATGTAAAAATGTTTGGCATCCCTGAAATAGATCAACACAACGGATTGTATTACAGTATGACAATAATTTTATAAATAGTATGTTGCTAAGAATTTTAAAATTGTTTTAAAAATCCCGTTACGTTAATATAGACCAAGGAAACGGACCAAAATGAAAATTTCCTATACGAAAAGTCTAAAAGCAGTACCTGTAAAATTAAAGTTAAGTTGACTTACGTCGTAGCAAAAATTATACAAGTACGACTTATGTTAAATTTAAATAATTATCTAATATGCTCATGAATCTAAGGCTCCTCGTATACTAGGCCAATCCGCGATAGTTATCTTTATTAACTTATTTCCGACAAATGAGATTGAGTAATTATCCTACTAACTATTGCGGGTTTCGGATGTCCACGACTTATTTGTACGATCCTCGATAAGATTGAATTGCGAGTCGTTTACAGCCCTTCTATTACGATAAACAGCGTTATTACTTTTCTCCGGAGTTAGGCATATAAGCCTTGTAGGCACCAGGGTAGTATTTTATCCGAGTAGCAGTTAATTTAGTAACTAAACGTGTCCGAAGAGCATTATTTTCGTAGAGTAGATTGATAAACCCTTTGTTCGGATACTTATTACTCGATTAAAATACTATCCTTGTGCGAGAACAAGGCTTTATACTCTACATTAGAAGGACAATCAGCGTTAGTTCATTTTTCCGGAAGAAGCGAGACTAAAAATGCTTTCACCAACGTTTTTATCAACCAACCCGTAAAATAGTTTTAGATAGGTGTCTTCTTAAATCTAACGGATTCCTTGCGGTCTAAAGTGGCACTTGACTGTTGGTGAAAACGAAAGCAATGTTAGGTGACATTTAAAATGCGTTAAGGGTTACCTAAAATTTAGGGATTATTGGTGAAAAACGTCCATTAGACTCATGTATGAAGGGCCTAACAAAGATTAGGTAACTGATATGAATAATACATAACGTGAACTGATTTAATACGTTTTGATTATAATCTAATTATGTATTTTGATTTGATACGTTTGATTAATGATCATAAAGTAACTACCGGTTATTTAATGGGAAGTCCCGTCATTAATTGGACATTTTACAATTTGTCGCTTCAAACAATCATCCGTCGTAACATTCTCATTTAATACTAGCGACCCGCCTCGGCTTCGTACGGGTGCAAATCGATATAATGCTGATACTAAATAAAAAATGGTTATTGTGGGTTATCCCTAAGTGATAGACATATACCATCGCGCACTTTTTTATAGACCTTTTTAAGTTATACAATTCTGTACTACATTATTTTATCTAACTTGTAAGGTTCAGCCAGCGTTTGCAATGTAAGCGCTAAAAATGTGTTAATTTACGACATCATATTAAAACCTCTAAATTATCAGTGTTACTCTACTATATTGTGAAATTTATTATACATGAAAACCTTCCTTATGAATCACTCTATCGAAAAAAACGCATCAAAATCCGTTGCGTAGTTTTAAAGATTAAAGCATATATAGGGACAAACATAGAAAAGCGTTATTGTTTTATACTATGTAAGGATAAGGATAAGGATTATTAAATAAATATGGTTTTATCTTACGGTGAAGAAAAACATCGTAATGCAAGCTGCACATATCGGCGAAGAAATTCAAAGATATGTGTGAAGTCGACCCACACTGGGCCAGCATGGTTGACTATGGCCTGATCACCCCTTAGGGTAGGCTCCGAGCCCCTCAGTGGGGACATATAGTGGTGAGTAGCTGGTGATGATGAAAGATTGTTTATATTTTCCCTCCACTTATAGGAAGTTATTGTTTATGGCGTTTTCTATATCACTGACTAATTTAGATATTTATCAATATTTATTATCATAACTAATATTATTATAGTACTAGAATAATAGATTTCAATTGTCATCAACTATCTGTACTTAGCAGCTCGAACCATGCTGGAATCCATTTTCCGCAACTACACGACTAGCGCGTATTTTGCGTGACTTCACACATATCTTCAAACTTCGCCGATATGTGCAGACATCACGATGTTTTTCTTCACAGTAAGAACGTCGGGTAAATATGTACATACTCTCTGTCCTTACCCCTCACGTAAAATTGGCGCTGACGTCAGCAGTGGTCACTTCTGGACCTTTCAGGAAATCCAACTCTTCCAAGACCTATCTACCTTGGCATTAAAATTCTCTATCACTAAATAATTGAACGAATAGACTGGTTATCTATAAATATTTATGTATTTACGTCTTAGTGTCGATCGTAGTTGTCTATGGTTTAAGTTTTCGATCGGAATGCGGTATAGTTATCTTATTTATACGTCGATTATGTAGCTTAATGAATTACTCCTACTATTATGATCTAATGACATTTATCTGTCTCATGATTATCACGCTGATTGACAACACGGATAGCTACAGTGTTTCATCTATTGCACAATCATTATCAATGTATAGTACTACATAAAGTCTATCCTAGCTCGGGATATCGCACGAAACGCTGCGCTGAACACAATTATGATCAATCCGATGTAAAATGATATGATGTAAAATTCAAAGAGATGTTAGGTAAAGTAATGTCTGAGGGGGTACTTTCGATATTTCCTCTACCCGCACTAAAGCCTTGTACACACCAGGATAGTATTTTAGTCGAGTAGCAACAACAAGTGACCTCCTTTACATATTTTGTATAAAACATAATGCGAATTTATACCAGTTTTTCACAAGAAATAAAAGATAATAATAAAATTAGTATGTAATTAAATGCTGAAAGGCTGATAACTGAAGCCGCGCTGGCTCCTAGTGACAAGCTGGAAACAGCATTAGCTTTTTTTTTTACCGTCAGGAAATGCGTTTACGCACCCCTACGCCGGGCAGTGCAATGGCGTAGGGATTGTGGGACTCGCTGGCCACAGAAGGTGACCAGAATACCCACTAAAACCTGACCGCCCTCAAACGCATTACGGCGGGACCGTGGGCACCTGTCGGTTTCGTCCGCGGCCTCGCCTTAGCTGAACCTTTTCCGTTTAACCAGAAACTATGTTAGTCTTATTTGGTTATTACATTATTGTAAATAGTACTAGGGGGATATACGAAATTAAAGCCTTGTTCGCATCAGGATTTTAGTCGAGTAGCAAGTAGTATTTATCCGAACAAAGGATTTACTACTGTTCGGACTCGTTTAAGCCTAAACCTACGTACTGGGGTAGTAATTTAGTAACTAAACGTGTCCGAACAACAACATTTTCGTAGATTAGTAAATCCTTTGTTCGAATACTTGCTACTCGACTAAAATACTATCCTAGTGCGTACAAGGCTTAACGGACGATATGGTAGGATAAGTTGTAGGGAGTCAAGAAAGGTGCGTGCGGAGCCGAATAACGGCCAGACCGTGCCCACCCTCCCGTGATTCGGCCCTTATTATCTGAGGGTCGGATGGGCCATGGGTGCTGGTGGAACGAGGAAGATATTGTAAATAGCATTTTTTGGTTTCTTGGTTAATAAATAGCGTTTTTATTTTTCTATGATGCTTTATATTTTATATCTAGTAGGCATACTAAAAAAATATGTCGTATTTGCGTGGATGATTACGCAAAAAGGGTTTTTTTAATCTCCGCGCTAATCTGCGTATGTTCCGGGAACACCCTGACAGCGGTAGCTGATGCGGGCGGGCATATAAGCTACTATTCTGCGCTGATAAAATCGCGGGCGACCGCTAGTCAATTATAAAATAAATTATTCGCAAATAAACGGAAGTGTACAACTTTCGTCTAATACTATTTTGTATTCAAGACTTCTCTGTTGCTATACGACATAAATAATTTAACTTAAGTCTTATACTGGAAATCTAAACAATGTATATCGTTGACTTCTGGTCTCCTGGTACTCCTAGAATGAAAGCAGCTATTATTATAATACAATTTACATAATTAAAAAGACAATTAGAGCAAAAAATCTATACTTTAAAAATCACATAAGATTACTTTCGAGCGTCGGTAGCTCAGGGGTTTAGCTCTTGACTTGTAATCAACAGGTCCCGAGTTCGAATCCCGCCATGTACCAATGTGTTTTTCGATTTTCATATGTACATATGTAATTTACCCGACGCTCTTATGTGAAGGAAAACATCGTGATGCAACGTGCACATATCGGCGAAGAAATTCAAAGATCTGTGTAAAGTCACGCAAAATACGCGCTAGTCGTGGAGTTGCGGAAAATCGAACCCATCACGGGTCGAACCTTACCTTTTTAATAGGTATTAATAAAAACTAATTAGTTATAAATGACTCAAATGTTTGAAGTTATTATTATACGAGAATGCGAACAGTCAAGTCACCTGTTACTTATCTTGTGTTAATCAAACAATCATTATATGACAATTACGTTTTAAATAAACATAAACAAAACATAATTGTAGAATAATTACTATTGTTGAAGGATCAGTGACCATTTTACCATTCTCAAGGAACTTGACGACACGATGTCTGTTTAGCCCGCATCCGCACGGGCGATTTTTTTAACGTCGGTGTTGTTTTAACGCTATCGCTCACGAACGCTTTAAAATCACTCTTATTTCGTCTCCCTGGAGTTCAAAATGCAATACAGCACCATAAACAAGCATAGCGTCTAAACGCGTTGACGTATGAACAGATACATGGAATTGTATTTTTTCTATTTCAACGCTTCACGCATGTTTCTGGGAATAGATTAGTCTCGGGCGGAACCAGGGCTAATCGCTATATTACGGTAGTTAAGATGCTAATGCCTATTACACAATAGGCGTTTTCTAATGCACGCTTTACACGTAAGATCTATGAGATACATCCTGTCGCCCGCGAATCCGTTCGCTCGAGATTAGAAATAAACTTATTAATTAGTGATGTGTTCCTCCAGGCTATGTTCTATATGTGTGCAAAATGTCATCGAGATTAGTTTAGCCGTATTGGAGACACCTCCAAACAAACACTCATCAATCTAAACATAATATTAGTAAGATGAACGACTACGTTCACTAGTAAACACTGATGAGTTATTTAGAAATTCGCGTTTATTAAACGCGCGTTTTTAAACGCCAAGTGTGTACTATGATAAATAGTTTATTTTTAATCTGCATTTTGTCTCAGGTACAACGGACAGCGGGTACGATGCGCCGCTGATCCAGCCAGTGATAGAGGTGGTCATACAGCCAGAGACGGAGTCGGCAGCGATGCTCGCCGTGTTACCATTGCGATGGCTCGACAGAATCAAACATGGCGGACTCGCGAACCAGTTCTTCATGGCGTTAATGGGTTAGTTTTTTTTTTATAAGAGTACACTACGAAGTATCAAAGGTCATTTTTTCCCGCGCATTTAAGCGACTGAACCGATTTTGATAAGTGTCGTTGAGTTCTTCTTCTTCCCCGGAGTATTACAGTTGGCACAGTTATTCGGCTTTTACGGTATTTAAGTGTTAAAAAATGTGTTCTTTATAACACAATCTCATCTTACTTTCTTCTTAAAATCGAGATATTGTTTACGCTTTGTTTCACGGAGTCGTAAAAAAATTCAAATGATTCCATTGTTATGTGTCGCGTTCCAATTTCAAATGTTATTAAACATGTGTCACGTATGACAGCTATTGTCATTTGTTTATTCTTTGACGAACAAGTTTTGCACCAGCTGGTTTAACTTTTTAATTAAAAGGCAAAGGCAACAAGAGCATTAATATTTTTTTGCAAAATATTGGCTGAATGATTACCTCTTTATATCAGTATCTAAGAATATTGTATTTTTTTTAATTTCGATTAATTATATCTAGAAGCATAAACGGCATGAGCCATGGTGGCATGACCCAGCGTGGGTTATGAGGTTAATTTTCCCCGAAGCCTATTATAAGTCAGAGGTTTATTGTTTTGGATTACTTAAGAATTATGTCATGATCAGTAATATATTTTACAAACAAAACAAAAAACCGCACTTACTCAATCCGGTTTTTTGGTTTGGTTTTTTCAAATTACCCATTACTTATTTTCGATGTTTTATTTTCTTGTTTATAATAACCTTAGTATCCGTTTACTAATAATTATATCAAATTAAATTATTCAAACTTTCGTGAGACATCTTTGTAAATTAAAATTAAACTCATCCCTGAGGAAGAACCCCGAGGGTTCGAAACTAGTCGGAAACGGTCACCGAAGCAACGGGTGAAAGCCGCTTAATTTTAGCTATTAAATAAAGCAATATGTTCCTATAGCTTAGGTTCTTGGCCCTTAAATGTAAAACAAGTCAGTGATTCATGCATTCATATGTCTCTCGGAACGGGTTTCCCTTCGCAGTTGTGAGCAAAGTGAAAAGGGTCCAATGGAAACTAGTTTGCAGATACATTAGAAAGTCTCGCTAATAATATAACTATAATATTAAAATAGAATTATTACATTTAAAATGACACACAGAGTCGTTTAATTGTTAATTAAACTTTGTTTATTAATATGGATTACTAAGTCTAAACTAAGAAACTTTATTAGCCTCTACAGTATATAACTCAAAGTTACTATATCTAGTAACTTTGGTAATATTATAGTAACTATGAGTTATAAGTGAGTAACTCATAGCTACTTTGAGTAACTCAATTAAATTCAAAGTTACTATATTATAATCAAACTACTAACTATAGTAACTATGAGCTACTTAATTATTTTTTTTTATTTTTTATTTATTTAACTACAAAATATAACATCATTACAGAAAAATTCCAATGCGATGCTACATCAAATATACAAAAATTATACACTTAACACGTAATATTTTTAATTATATCTCATAGTTACTCTATTATAGTAACTCTGATTGCAGTAATAGCTTTATATTACAATCAATGGATAAACAAGTAACTGCTATAAGCGAGGGTTATTCTATGGTCCAACGAGATATCTCCGTAAGCGAGATTGATGATGAACTGATTACAGAGACCTTTATAAGTGAGACAAATATCTCCCTTATCAAGATTTAATTGTATTTGATTTATGTATCAATTGATTATCTTATTACTCTATAATGCTGATTACATAAAACTGACTAAACGTATTTACTAGCAAGACGAATATTTTTAGATATATTGTATTTATAAAACAGAGATAACAATATTATAATAGTAAAAAACAGTTTCCTGATAATAATTATGACTTAACTCTAGTATCTTGTGGTAATTACTGGTTATTTCTTGACAAGGTTAAACTACTTTAATCACATTGAGCTTTAACTTGGAAATTACAGCTTTTGCTTGATTTCACATAAAGCGTTATTCGCATTAGGATATTTTAATCGAGTAGCAAATAATTTATTAACTAAACGTGTCCGAACAGCAACATTTTAGTAGATTAGATTAGTAAATCCTTTGTTGGGATACTTGCTAGTTGCTACTCGACTAAAATACTAGCCTGGTGCGTTCAGGGCTTAAAGCCGTGTTCGCACGAGGTTAGTATTTTA
>QDHC01000052.1:83762-95747 GCA_013186455.1 Papilio dardanus tibullus | reverse complement strand
AGAATAGAATAAACGTTTATTGCCACACAAAACATGTACAAAAAAAGTTCCTTAAATATAAAAAGAAAAGAGTGAGATAAAATGATGTTTTGAGTTTGACAATTAACTCTATCCACTTAGAAGTAGTTTCAGAAGTCTTTTTCTGCAAAACTGCCGATTTTTCGGAAGTCATAACCTCTTGTATTTGCACAAAGTCTCATAAGTAACATAACGCCTACAAATAAATGATGATAATGTAATTATCTCAATTCTTCATTGTTTAAATATAACCTCACCATGCATCCTAAAGCGCCCCTAATATTATTATCGCAAACTTCTTTCGTGTAAACTGGACAATTAACGCAACTGGCGGCCATTGCTATCCCCGCTAGACACCGCGCAACAAGAAACGCCCAGATGTTGTACGAGGATAATTTGAGGATCCAACATGCCTGTGAAGAAATACACGTTTAGTTAAGGCGAAGCAGGTACCACTCATTCTTGACTGTCCACAGTCATTCAAGTGTTATCTATCTATACTAATATTATAAAGAGATAAACTTTGAATTTTTGTATTATTGTATGTATTGAAATAACTCAAGAACTACTGGTCCGATTTCAATAATTCTTTCACCATTAGAAAGCTACATTATCCCGAGTAACATAGGGTATATTTTTTAATTCCACGCGGACGAACAACGGCTAGTCAAATATGAAATATAGGGGTTAGGAAAAGAAAACAAGGTGTAGTGTTCGTCAATTGTTTCTAGCGCCAATCTTCTTTGTCTACATCATATAAGTTTATTTTACATGGTGCGAGACTTCGTCGAAGTTTTTAGATGTTCTGCCTTCAAACCTACGATTCATTCTTTAAAATACCTCTAAGTAGTTGTGCTGTTGGGGAGATCTGGTTATCAACACCAGTTCAATTGAAATCGCCTGATCAGATAACAATATTAAAACTTTGTTTTTTTATAAGAGAAAAAATGAGCGGCTGCAAAACCGAGGTGGTCAACGACGTCCATAGACATTCGCTACACTAGAGGAACTACAAATGCGTTGCCGGCCTTTTAAAAAGAGATAAGTTTTGTGCCAAAAGGTTTTATGCCTATCAAAAACTAGCCGAATGATATGAGGATAATTTTATTCAGATCATATTTGCAGATATCAAAGATTATTTTACTTTTCAAGTACTTTACTATTTCTCGTCTTGTTTCTAAGATATTTAAGTAAAGACAATGATACATTGTTTATGCACAATTTAAGACAATCAGATGATATGCAAAAACTTCCACAAATAATTCCTTCGTGCAATTCAACCATTAACTTCAGTTTGATTACTCGATAATATCTTTGCTATTTTGTTTGGCACGTCTTCACCGTTATTGTTACAATATTCCCATCCCCCTCTATCACTATTAAAAAGACAGGAATAACAATAGTCATACTTACCGCGCACATTGTAGACATGAACATTATTGATAATTTTCTTCCAAACCTGTCTCCTATGTATGCCACTAAATAATTGGCAGGTACGCATATTAGGTACGGAAGAGACGCGATCCATGATATCTAAAAAAGGATGAACGCTTTTAAAATAGGTTCTAAATTAATTAAAACAAAAGAAACCCGACTCAGCGGAAGATTTAAACCTTAGGTGCCAAAGAAACATCACACTTTAAATTCGATCAAGCCAGTTGGTCGGTTGGATCGTCAGTGGCTCAGGGGTTTAGCTCTTGGCTTGTAATCATCAGGTCCCGAGTTCGAATCCCGCCATCTACCAATGTGTTTTCCCAATTTCGTATGTACATATTTACCCAACGCTCTTACGATGAAGGAAAACATCGTGATGCCTGCACATATCGGTGAAGAAATTTAAAGGTATTTGTGAATAAAAAATGAAATTGTAAAACGTCTGCAATATTGTTTGTCGCGGTTGAAAAGTTATTATTGTAACATAACATCGTATTGTCATTTTTTATACAATATAAATATGAATTAAATGTTACAATTTATTATGCATTTGTGTATTTTTTACGACTGGCAGTTATTATGATAACAATTTATTGCAGAATAGGCGATTGTTTTTATTATTTTACTTAACTCATTGTTTTAAATGAGATTGATGAACTTTAAGCTATTATTCATGCTAACTGTTAAAGTCTACAATGGTTCGATAAATTAAATTAATATTATTTTGTTTCGTAATTTTTGTACTAGATGGCGCTGTGCGACGTACGTGCGCACTATTGCTTTGTTGTACCTATTTAATGTAGTTGCGACCGAATGTGAAACTAACAATTTTAATTTGTTGATAAGTATTGAAAATTAATTGTATACATACAATTATCAAGTATTTTGTTTAATTAACAATTTTACATAATTAATACGGCCGTTTATCTGCGTTTTACTTTCTATGCATAAAACCGCATGAAAATTAGTTACTGATTGATACTAAATGCTAAAATATTCAAATATTATCAATTGTTGAAATAGCATTTTTTTTAAATTAAATGTTATTCAATTACCATGGTGACAATTTTAAGTTTAGCAAAATATAAAGGACCGACTACACAGTGTCCCCGTCCGGGACGTGCCTCGTCCGGGCCCGCACCGTCATTGTGTCAATACAAAATATATTTTGACAGTGCTCCGTCCATCACCCGAGGCACTTCCCGGACGGGACAGAGTGTAACTTGAGTAATCCTTAAACGGTTTTATAGTTTAAACGGCTTAGTAAAAACAAGCCATTGTAATAACCCATTCGATCTCAAATATAAAATAGATACGTAATTATTATAGACGAGTCACTAACGGCCTAATGTTTAAAAGCCACTCTTTAAGCGTCGCTTTGCTAAGTTCACACTACTTATGTACTGAAAATTAAAATAAAAAAAAAACAATTGCCTCTACATCGACTTTTCACACGGGTCAAATTAGACGAGCGAAATTCTACCAGTAGAAGATTTTCAGCGTATATATTGGTACATAATGTCCCGTCTATTGTGACCAATTTCAAAAGTCTTTGGTGTTGAATAATTTTAATGAATAAAAAACTCATTGACTTGATAACCTCCTTCTGTTGGAAGTCGGTTAAAAATAATAATTACCTCAATATCGGTGAGTGGGACTTCAGTAGGGGAATCCTTTGACTGCAATAAGAGTGTCATAGGTGACATCCAACCGATGGTTGTGCCGTAAGAAATCGCAGGAATGTTGACTATAAGGACAGGAGTTAATAAGAAATACATTTTACTCTACCCTTTATTAAATGTAGAGAGAGAGAGAGAGAGAGAGAGTTTAGGCTAAAGTTTCCTGCAGCCAAGGTTGGATTTCCGAACATAATATGACTGCTGTCACCCGCAACCACGGCTGCGCGGAATTTAAAAATATATATGCCAATGCGTTCATAAGGATAATATTCTACATCTATGCTAAATATCCGTTCAGCTCTTCTGGAGATACCTTCTAACAACCGTCCTTAGATCTAACTAAACTTACGTATTTTTAACACTAAACATGGATAAGCGATATGGTCCCGACGAGCTACCTCCATAAGCGATAAACTCGGATTAGAGAGAAAATTATATCGCGGTCCCTTGGAGTCTTGCTTTTCCATGTTCGACTGTATTAAGCTGGCTACAAGCGTTCAGTTTTAACTGTACAGTTTGACTGCACAGTTCAAATTGACGTGTGTAAGTCAGTTTTAACTGCGCAGTCGAACTGTACAATTAAAACTGTGAAGTTCAACAGTGGTAGAGCCCGTTTTAACATCTTCGCCCGAATTGTCCGACTCGCCCGGTGAAATACCACGACCACACAGAAGACAGGCGTCAAATGGAAGCAATTCCGTGTTTCGTCCGAGGAGTGTGGTGCCGGAGGCCTAATTTTAGTCCACTTTTCCTTCCTATCCTTTTCTTATAAGGAAATGATGGGAAGGGGAAGTGGATTTTGTGGGGGAGGGGACACTTAGGAATTTTCCTTTTACTGTGCGTCTTCTCCTCCGTAGTTTAAGGGTAGGCAACGCATCTGCATTTCAGATATCAATGGGCAGCGGTCGCTTCGCTATTTCGGCGAATCAGGGTAGCCGCTTGTTCGTTTGCCACTTTATAAAATAATATAAAAAAAGTTAAAACTGAACGTCGATAGCTTTTGTATGATGCAAACCCACATGTTAAATATAAATAGTAACATACTAAAAAAATACATAAAAAGTACATACTAAAAAAGAATAAACTGGACTATTAAATTGTTAAAAGTTTCGGGAGACATTATCTTATACTAATTATTATTATTTTTTTTATATTAAGAAGTGGCAAACTAGCAAGCGGCCACCTTGACTCGCTGAAATAGCGAAGCGACCGCTGCCTATAGACATCTGCAATTGCAGATGCGTTCCCTACCCTTAATCTACGAAGGTGAAGTCGCACAGCAAGGGGATAATACCTCTTCCTATGCGTCCCCTCCCCCACCAAATCCACATCCCCTTCCCATCATTCCCTTATAAGAAAAGGACAGGAAGGGAAAGTGGACTAAAATTAGGCCTCCGGCACCACACTCTTCGGTCGAAACACGAAATTACATCCATTTCACGCCTGTCTTCTTTGTGGTCGTGGTATTTCACCGGGCGAGCCAATTAATGGGACTGAAACTCACGTATAGCAGCAGTCGCCCTGAAGATAGACTCCCGAAGAGTCCGAAAATAGTGGGAACCGTTACCGGAACCAATATATGAGTTTTAGCCGCATTAAAAAATATAACTGGACTATTTAACTTATAGCTACAGTATCTTACAAAATATTTATAAAGAAATACAATATTCGTCAAAATGGATTAATAATTTTGGGTCATTTTTTTAATTAATTAATCATTAATAACAAATAAATAAAAAAAAATACTTACTAAAAATAGCACATAATATTTGATTAATTTGATTTCCTTCATTGAAAAAGAATTTATTTTTCATTTCACAGAATTAATATAAAATTATGTTTAACTACTCCGGCACCGGTCTGTAACTGTTCGCGGTTTATAATGATAACAATTCCTTAGTGTGTAATTTTTTATCTATTTATAAGGCATCTTACACACTGGAGTAAAAAAACCGACATACTGAAGAGAGTAACATAATCCCCCTTAAGTCTTGTTCGCACCCGGATAGTACTTTAGTCGAGTAGCAAGTAGCATTTATTTGAACAAAGGATTTACTACTGTTCGGACTCGTTTAAGCCTAAACCTACGCACTAGGATAGTAATTTAGTAACTAAACGTGTCCGAACAACAACAGTTTAGTAGAGTAGATTAGTGAATCCTTTGTTCAAATAAATGCTACTTGCTACTCGACTAAAATACTATCCTAATGCGTATGAGGCATTATTCCGAAAAAATGTATTAAAGTACTGCGATTAAGGAGGACCAATAAGTCGAATTTACGATACTGGAGGACACTCGGAACTAAATAAGATAGACCAGGGGTCTCATTGAACCAAATTATGTATCGTATGAAGTACCGGGAACAAGGATGTTCTGTTTACCAGTACCAAACGTAGAAAGTACAACAGTAATAACTCTGATTCTTGTTTCGGAATAAAGCGGATTACCATTAACAGGCTACCCAATGCATCTTTCAATTGTTAATATCTCTGATGGAAACGACAAAAATGTATGACACTGACATTCGATATGTCATGTGCTTGTCACGTGTGAGATATGGAACCTCATTGTCAGTTCCATACATTGATGTTCACTGTCGAATTCCTTTGTAGCGCGGTCCGTCTCTGAGGTTACCCAGAGTCTTTACTTTATTATAAGAAATAATATTTTTCAATGAATAAGTTATATTCAGTTTAAAATGTTCATTATGTTTTTGTATATTTTGCCGTGATTTTTTACTATTTTTTCGCCATTTATTTAAATATTGTTGCCGTCTCTGTTTACTTATACTAATACTTATATACTTATCTTTACATAGTATAAAACAATAACGCTTTTTTATGTTTGTCCCTATATATGCTTGAATCTTTAAAACTACGCAACGGATTTTGATGCAGTTTTTTTTAATAGATAGAGTGATTCATAAGGAAGGTTTTCAAGTAAATACATTCACAATATAGTAGAGTAACACTGATAATTTAGAGGTTTTTAATATGATGTCGTACACATTTTTAGCGCTTACATTGCAAACGCTGCAATATTTAGTATCAGCATTATACCGATTTGCACCCGTGCGAAGCCGGGGCGGGCCGCTAGTTTTAATATAAAGTATAATAAAAATGCAATGTATATTTTTATAGAGGTTGCAACCGTTGCTAATTTTGATTTAAGATTAAATTTTTATTTTGCTCTTATCAGTGCTATGCATATTTTAAATTAATACAATTCAGTGTTGCAGTAGGTATGACGCCTTAGTCGAATAATAGAAAATTCTATACTAATATAAATTAACACATTTTTTTATATTACAAAGGGGCAAACGAGCAAGTGGCCACCACGATTCGCTGAAATAGCGAAGCGACCGCTGCCCGTAGACACTTAAAACGTAGCGTATGTAGCCGGCTTTACGATATTTCTATTTGGAAAATTCGAGAAATAATAAAACAAAACACGGCGAGCTTTGAATTCAGAACGTGCAAGTCGAATATTTAACTCTTAAGCCACCGAAAACGATTTTTATTCATATTTTACTGCACGTAATATAAAATAAATTGATTTCATTCTTAATTTATGCTTACAGTATTTAATAAAATATATTTTATACATTATTACTCGTAAAATTAAAATTATGCAAACAAAAAAGTCACGTGTTGATGGATTACTGTATGTTGACTCCAGTTTACACACCGCGGTTTTATTAATTAATATTCTTAATTTGAATTTAATAAAAAAATGTTCCAAATTTAAACAGAGTTTTTTTTTAAATTAAAAGGAGGCAAACGAGCATCCAGCCTACTGAACCCTGTCCATAGACATCTGCATGTGAGCAGGCATATTAGGTATACATTTTTCTATGCGTCCTCTGGCAAATACTGAAATTGCATATTTTCGATTAATTAATTTTAAAATATAATGTGAAAATATTTTGTACTCTTGAAGTCGAGCAGAAATATTATATTGTATACTTTTTTACAACGTCCAAGTGATGTTTTGCAAAAATACAATATTTTAGAGTCTGGAAAATTTTAAATCTTTTAAAACATGTTTATCTTCCCGCAACGTTTTGCTTCACCTCCCTCACGTGTTTAACAATTAAATTAAATTAAAAATTATGCAATTATTTATACTTTAATATTTTACAATGAAACATTGTTAATGCGTCATAAAGCCTTAGACAAAGAAGACTATAGACTGCTTGATATACTTGTCTCATTCACACAAGAAAAAAGAAGGTCTTATTCCTATATAATGTAAAAGAACGAGATGCGCTATGTTCTGTTTCACCCCGCGTGCCGGTTTTTTATATGGCAGCACTTCGATATGACAAAAATACCTTTTTTTGTCAGAGATTTATCACCATTTTTTTTTATATAAAAGTTAACGATTCTTATTGTAAACAAACTGTGAACTATTAGTGCAATGTCACTTCACATAAGCATGGTGCATTGTAGTGTTTTGGGGTGTAAAAGTGGCAGTGAAATATCCATGTCCTATCAAGAAAAAAAATTATAAATTGAGACAAAAGAATACCGATTATTTTTGATTTCAACCGTCCTGTCTACTCTTTGCTTCTGGGTGATTCTGCTTCTTTGATTCGTTCAACAGTGGTAGAGTCCGCTTCGACATGTCACGAATTGTCTGTCCAGTGAAATACCACGACCACACAGAAGACAGGCGTCACATAAAAGCAATACCGTGTTTCGTCTGATGAGTATGGTGCCGGAGGACTAATTTAAGTCCGCTTTCCCTTCCTATCCTTTTCTTATAAGGAAATGATGGGAAGGGAAAGTGGATGTGGCGGGGGAGGGGACATAATACACATGAGTGAACCCTTAATAACCCAGAGTATCAATTTTGATACCAATCTTTAGGTTCAATAGGTTCGCTGTACGTATTTAATTGTTGTATAATATTCTTTCCAACGAAATTTAAAAAAAAATCACTTTCGTAAATCAGGCATTTAAGGGTTAACCTGTGTTTAGTTTTACTTTGTTATTATAAAACCATGTATTTTAAAAGAAAACAATACTCGTAAAATCTGATTACGAGTATATAACGTAACTTTAACTATTTCATATCTCACGATTTTAGAATTATTTACTTTTTAACCGACTTCTAAAGAAGTTTATCAAGCATTGGTTATTTATCTTTGTACCAATTACGCTGCGATTTTTGTACCGATTTGTGTGATTTTTCTTGTTTGTTGCGAAATAATGACCTTTTGGTCCCATTATTTAGTAGTTTTTGAGTTATTCTTAAGAAAAATATCAAAATACGTCAATGTTGCTTACGTGGCCTAAACTATAGGTCAAATTAAATATGTTTTTTTGACATATGTTGCAGCTCTAATGGTTTTCACCAACCGACCCCTAAAGTAGTTTTAGATAGGTGTGTTTTTGCTTAAGGGTCTCCCTAAATCTAACGCATCCCTTGCGGTCTAAAGTGACACTTAACTGTTGGTGAAAACAAAAGTAGTGTTAGGTGACATTTAAAATGCGTTAAGGGTTAGCTAAAATTTAGGGATTGTTAGTGAAAACGGCCATAAATGTTCAAAATAAAAGTCCACGCTAGGATATATTTATCATCTATGATTTTCTCACAAAAACTATTTTTTTTCTTTAGAAACATTTAGTTTCATGTCATTAATTTTATTAATTTATAACTTTATATTATTATCTAAATTATTTAATTGCGTTAATGTGCTTTGTAATTAACTACTGTTTAAATTAACTACTTGATATACCCAATATATAATTTAATTACGTTTTTTATATTATACTAGCGACCCGCCCCGACTTCGCACTGTTACAATTTTCATAGGTTTTCTGTAGTGTATTTGGTATCAGTTTTGCACTCGTGCGAAGCCGGGGCGGGTCGCTAGTGCACATGAAAATCTTCCTTATGAATCACTCTATCTATTAAAAAAAACCGCATCAAAATCCGTTGCGTAGTTTTAAAGATTCAAGCATATATAGGGACAAACATAAAAAATGTTGTTGTTTTATACTATGTAAGGGATTATTTCCTCATATTTATATATATTTATAGTTTAGTAAGTTGCACTGATAGAGATATTATCCTCGCATCGCATAGGAAGAGGATATTATCCTCTTGCTGTGCATCTCCTCCTCCATAGATTAAGAGTAGGCAACGCATCTGTAATTGCAGATATCTATGGGCAGGGGTCGATTCGGATTTTTCAGCGAATTGTGATGGCCACTTGCTCGTTTGCCACGTCATATTATAAAAAATTGTATTTCTTCATCTGTGAAATTGTTTTAGTAGATAGGCTCCAACGCGTCTCAAGAAATAAATGTAATAAAATGTAGAAACATTTAATTATTATATCTACTTACTGCCTGTAAAGCCTTGTACGCACCGGGTTAGTATTTTAGTCGAGAAACAAGTAGTTTAGTAACTAAACGTATTCCAACAGCAACATTTTAGTAGAGTCGATTAGTAAAATCTATGTTCGGATACTTGGTATTTAATCGACTAAATTCTATCGTGGTGCAACAAGGCTTATAACAAAGATATATTATACTATAGATGGTACACTCGAAGGTTAAAAGTGAGGCATTTTCTTTGACCTCCGGAGGTCTCACGTAGGAGATTTCCTCTAGTGTTGACCTCTAAATTACATTTGCCGACATAAAAAGTCGACCGAATGTAACCTTTCTTCTCAAGTTTAAATTTTATTTCATAGTATTTACTGATGTTTGATATTATAATTAATCGAGACATTTTTAAAACGCTAATTAAGAATGTATAACAGTCATAAAACAAATATTGTTTGGATTTAAATTGTTTTAAATAAAATAATAATAATAAAAAACGTTAATTAACATTTTAATGAATATTTTAAATTACTCTATTGTTTATTTTAAAAATTAAGAAAAACACATTTTCCCAAACTTGGGATTTTTTTTCAAGATACTAGCAAGATTTTCTTTTTTTGATAAATTCTTTCGAGGCACGCATTTTAACGTCAAATTACTATGAAGCGCTCCCTCTATGTATAATATCTCTTTGGCTTATAACATAATAGTATAGATTGCCTTAGCATTGAATTACATCTGAATGCCTCAAGTCGAAGGCATTTAAAAATATAGAAACCGGACATGAATATTTTATCGCTGAACTTATACTTATCTGTTTGGTTTCACTCTCAAAACTGAACAATCGTAGCCCGCTCGGCTACAAACGTTCAGTTTTAACTGCACATTCGAACTGTACGGTTGTTAGTTTTGCCGACACGCAGTCGAAATGAGGGGTTTACCCAAAGTACATACGCTACAAAGCGATTCGATAGCGAACATCAGAAATGTATGGAACTGATATGTTGTTCGATATCTCACACGTGACAGGCACATGAATTATCGAATGTCATTGCCAGTTTCATATATTTTTTTCGATTCCATTAGCGATATCGCCTATCGAAAGATACTTTGGTAGCCCCCTGTACAGCTGGCTTTAGGAAGTATAATGAAAGATCATTGACTTTGCTTCGAAGGCCTGAAATAATATCGGTCGTTGACAGCGCTGTATTTTGAATGACAGACATTGATAACAGACGGTATCGTAATACCGTCTGTCAAGGCCACACGGAATTACGACGAAATCTCTAGTTGCGTTAGGCCCATCGCACACGAGGCTACGGAAATCTAATTTGGTATCTAAAGCCTTGTACGCACCGGGATAGTATTTTAGCCGAGTAGAAAGTAATTTGGTAACTAAACGTGTACGAATAGCAACATTTTAGTACAGTACATAAGTAAATCCTTTGTTCCGATACATATTACTTGCTACTCCACTAAATACTATCCTGGTGTGAACAACGCTTAAGAGACTTAAATTATTATGACTTATATATTACTATATTATATATATTACGCAATCTGGCAATCCATACTAATATTATAAAGAGAGAATCTTTGTATTTTTGTATGTATTGAAATAACTCAAGAACTACAGGGCCGATTTAAAAAATTCTTTCACCATTAGAAAGCTACATTATCCCCGAGTAACATAGGCTATGTTATTTACTTCCACGCGGACGAAGTCGCGCACAACAGCTAATATTATATGAAGGAAGCAACTCGGAGACTAAATAATAATTTACCTTACCTAATAAGGTAATCAAAAAAAACATACAGACGAATTTAGAACCTCCTTTTGGAAGTCGGTTAATAAAATAGAAGATTTGAGTAGCCAACGCACTACAAAATAAATGTTTATATAACGTATACGTTTCTAGTTAAATTGATTGCATTTGAAAAACCAAGGAGGTTGGTTTTCTGGTTGGTTGATGGACAAGGTTTGTGTCGTATAATGCCTATAAGTCCAATTTATTTAACCCATTTTTTTCAATAACAGTAGTTAACCTTATTATAAAGGTCGGGACTAGGTATTGAGAGAGATCAAATATTTAAATAATATTAGAGTGTTTTACGGCTAAATTCTGAACCGTCTTTTAAGTATGTAACAACATCTTTAATAATCATCTCTTTAATAAACATCTCTTCAGATTAAAATCGGCGCTTAGTTTAAGATTCGTTTCAGTATTTACCCGTTAAGCCATGTACGCACTAGGATAGCCAGCGACGCCAGATGGGAGGAGGAAAGTCCTCGAATGGCGGCCGCGAAGGGGAACCAGGAGTAGTAGTACAAATTAAATAGAAAAACAGTAATATATTAAAAGTATTTATCAACAAACAGTAGAACAACTGAACAGCTTAATATTTCTACCAAATGATTCACCATCTTTAATTGTCTGAGGTAGTGGTTGATTGAGAGTTTCTGGCAGGAACAGTGGTACCACTCCAGCTATAATACTGAGCAAGCCCATCAGAA
>QDHC01000052.1:48134-60736 GCA_013186455.1 Papilio dardanus tibullus | reverse complement strand
TCAGTAGACCGATGTCACGCAAAAAACCGCCTTACGTCAAAACAAAATCTTTGTTTTTGCCGCCAACTCGAAAATAGGTTTAGTCACTTCTCCTAATTAATTGTGGTCAAAGAAGTACCATCCGTTCGCCCAGTTTCCTTAAATTGGGTTAAAAAGTTTTCCCTTTTCGGATAAATGTACGTAATGATTAAATTAAAATAATAAATCAGCATTTGTAAATTTGTATCGAACAAAAATAAAAGGAAAACTAGCTCCAAGAATTGCATTAAAATGCTGTTCTGAGTTTTATGTTATGAATAAAACCTATACTACCTTTTGCTCGTGTCTGCGCGCGGAATTACAAAATAAAAACGAAAAAAATAACTAAATAGTGTGACACGGTGACCCGAAGTGGGCCTCCGATAAAGGACATAAGGGAGCTCCACGTCCGCGATTGGATCGGGATGGCGCAGGATCGCCAAGTTTAGAGAGATTTCTTGTTGGAATTACAAAATATTTAATAATAAATGTAGCCTATGTTAGCTTTGTTACGTAGAAAGGCTTAGTAATTTTGAGGTTATTTTTACAATTATATATAAATCTTTCCTCTATTATTTCTATGGATAATCGTATGGTATCATCGAATCCTCATTAATCTAACTCGGTCAAGTATAGTATACATTTAAATTGAATTTATATTATGCGAAGATTATGTCAACTTTTTTTTCCTCTGATTTTAACCGGTTAGTTATTTTTAAAATGTTTATTACTACTATAGTTATGATTTAATTTTTAATTAAATTATGCAGAACTAAAAGTACTGTTTTACGAAGTTGAAATAAATAAAGCCCAAAAAATTAAGCTACTATGTGGCCAACATAACGATGTTTGAGACGTGTGAAAATAGTTCAATAGAAATAGCGATAAAGTAAGATTTTTGGGCTCCACAAACGCCAAACTCAGAGTCGTTAAAAGTCTCCTAAGTATAGCTCTAGTACGAGAAAACATTGAGGTGGCAATTAACATATAAATCTTACTGTAGGCACCGCTTACAAACTTACAGACGTCAAGATTTGCACTTTCCCTTCCTATCCTTTTTTTATAAGGAAATAATGGGAAGGGGAAGTGGACGTATAGGAAGAGGTATTATCTTTTTGCTGTGCGTCTCCTCCTTCGTAGATTAAGGAAAAGGCAACGCATCTGCAGTAGCAAATGTCTATTGGCAGCGGTCGCATTTTCAGGGAATCCAGATGACCCCTTGCTCGTTTGCCACCTACTTTGTATTTTTGTATGTATTGAAATAACTCAAGAACTACTGGGCCGATTTCAAAAATTCTTTCACTAAAAGAAAGCTACATTATCCCCGAGTAACATAGGCTATACTATTCAATTCCACGCGGACGAATTCGCGTACAACAGCTAGTCTTACTATAAGTCGGTGTTGAGTGGTGGACTACTAGTGACCATCGTTTGTTCGCTGAGTGGGTTACCGGCGCGGTTGCGTCACCACCCGCAACCACTTTCTGCTGTCGCTACCCTACTTACCAACTCACTGAGACAACCGACCGGCTATTATTGGTCGTTGAATTTATATTAAATAATAATTTATTATTTAGTCAAATTATTAAACTACATTTTCACTATATTTTAGGATCTGTTTTTAGGAACACTTTATAGATGGAACATGTCTGAAATAAAAGTTATTTTAATTATGTATACTTATTAAAAAATAGCAATTTTATGTTGCTTTCTTGTTATTTTTTTAAGTTGTTTTCTTGTATTATAAATAAAATAGATAAATATTTAACTAAATACTTTAAAAAAGCAAAGTATTTATTTGTTAAATAAGCAGATTAAAAATATCAACCAGTCATTATTAATCTCTTCAGTTTATTTATTATCTTTCAAAAAAAGCATTTGAAAACCCAAATGTTAAAATATTAAAGACTAAGTTTTTCATCTTAAGGGCTATATTTCTTTACAGGTTCTATTCATTTGTCCCCTTAATAGTTCTTTTGTTTCTGTAGATATGTAACTTGTCTACCTTTCTTGTCATAAATATCCAACAGCCAATATAACTCAACGTAGTATATCGGTCACGTTGCGTCACAGCCAAGCCATTCACTCCCCACCACGCGGTCACCACTACAAGAATAAGGTTCAACACCTAGGATGCAGATGAGTACCTACTTTGTACAATAATAGACACGTCTTAGAGTAGGTTTTCATTGCTGAAACTGTAACATACGTAATATTGTCCCTTTTAAACAAACTTTTAAAATTGTTATTGGGTTTGGGCAGACCAGAATCAATCAGTTCTAAACACAAACTCGTCTACTCAACAATCCTTTCTAGACACAGAGATAATTATTGATCGAAATTAATTGTCACGTTAAACAGTGGGCAGTTCTTGGCCCCGATAGTTGCACTTTTTAGCAGTTTTGTGCTATACTATATTAAAAGTCAATTGATATTATTTTTTTTTATTTTCTTACACCTTCTTTTCTTCGTGTACATAACGAAATGGAGTTCAGAAGAGGCGGCAAAATTTAATTAGCCTACAGGCGGCGAATGTGCCCACTGAGATGGCGGAAAATAACGTGAAGGACAGAAACCTGTTGCGTCCTACGGGAGTAGGATAAGCGACTGAAGATTGAATTACTATTTACGCTTGTTTTCAGCACGTGGTGCATATTTGGATCCACTTAGCAATGTTAACACATCACTAAACATCATTTGTATGAAATACGATATGTGGTTTACTGACAGGTTTTGTTGGCTCCATTGTATGTACCGATACTGGCAGTGGTAGTGCTTTAACATCTTCGCACGAATTGGCCGACTCGCCCGGTGAAATACCACGATCACACAGAAGACTGGCGTCAAATGGAAGCTATCCCGTGTTTCGTGTGGCGAGTGTGGTGCCGGAGGCCTAATTTTAATCCACTTTCCCTTCGTCTTCTTATCTTATAAGGAAACCATAGGATGGGAAAGTAGATTTGGCGGAGGAGACGCTTAGGAAGAGGAATTATCCTTCTGTGCGTCTCCTCCTCCGTAGATTAAGATTAGGCAACGCATCTACAATTGTAGATGTCTATGGGCAGCGGTCGCTTCGCTATTTCAGCGAACCGAGATAGCCGCTTGCGAGTTTGCCACTTTATAATATAAAAAAAAAAACTTATAAATTAGTTGTAGCTTATTTTACATTCGGACATTAATATGGAATAAAAATACTCAAAAAGAGAAGGTTCATAAAGTTAAACTGGGATTCTTAACGACATAAGTAAATATTCTATTATTTTAAAATATTGTTAATTTATATTAGTAGCCAAAACCACAGCAAAATCTCATTCAGTTCACAAACTGACGGCTTTAAACAGTGTGTTTATAAACGTTTATATAAGTCAAATCATCACCAGCTATACGTCCCCACTAAGGGGCTCGGAGCCTACCCTAAGGGGATGATTAGGCCATAGTCAACCACGCTGCCCCAGTGCAGATAGACTTCACACATCTTTGAATTCCTTCGCCGATATGTGCAGGCATTACGATGTTTTCCTTCACCGTAAGAGCGCTGGGTACTTATGAAATTCGAAAATCGAAAAACACTTTGGTACATGGTGGGATTCGAATTCGGGACCTGTAGATTACAAGTCAAGAGCTAAACCGCTGAGCCACCGACTCTCTCAATACGTCACAACATACGTGTAATCTTCTATCTCTGTCTAATCGTGTGATTGCCCCATGATCCTTTCATCACAGGTGATTGTCCACGTACGTTCATCAACAACACGTATGATTGCTTACTCTATCTGAAAGATATCGATTATTTGTAATGATTATGATTCCGTGACGATAATGATTCTCTCGTTGTCTAGTTATCTTCTTATCAATCGATTTTTATCGATTTAAAAATCGAAAACTAATGTTTTGGAAAAAATACGTTGACCTATCACCATTTGGGGAAAAATATAAATAATTAAATTGTTATAAATATTTATTTTTTAAATAAATAATAACTCTTAATTAATTTTATAAATTAAAACGAATTTCTACTAAAACATAAATTCCTCAAAACATTCATAATTAAAAGATCTAAATGATTCAAAGTTCAAAGAAATTTTAATATAATGTACAAATTAGAATGAATAAATTAACTTCTCATAAACGTCTAATTAATGTAGTACGCTAATAGGTCATCGTATCGGCTCCATTAGCCCCGGCCGCGCCGCGCACGCCGGTGTGTGCGGGCCTTTACAATTAAAAAAAAACTTTTACCGCGAACTTTCAGCGCGACTTCAGCGCTTCCTTCCGGCAACCTTGCTCGACGCGCGCGCAACATCAGTCTGCGTTCAAACTCCGAGGCGTTCGCACGCGCCACGCGAGTGTCGTGCATGTGCATTGTGACGTCTACCCAGTGCGCAGTGGAGAACCGGGCCGGCGCCGCAGGGCCTGCGATCGGCCCGGGCGGCATGGAGTCCCCCCAGATGTACGACGCCGCGGCGGCACCGCCTCCGCCGCCCCAGCCGGACCTCAAGAAGGCCGCCGAAGACAAGAGAACACCCTTCCCGCCACCGGACCTCGACGAGCTCAATGGCCAGGAGATCAGCCTCGACTTACAGCACCTCATCGAGGACCAGTTCCGCGGCGAGGAGACCATGGCGCTCTTCCAGGAGATACTTCCCGGAGGGCGCTCGCCGCAACAGAGACCGTTCGCCAGGACGACGCTGGCGTACATGCCGCAGCCTGTGCACTCGGGGGCGTCGTACGCGGCGCCCGTGCAGTCCAACTCGCACGAGCAGGCGCCGCCGATCAAAGAGGAACCCCCCGAGCCTCACGACTTCAGGAGATCGGTATCATGTGCACAGTACACGGGGCAGTACAACCCTCAGCCGCCGGTCGGTGTGGGAGGACCTTACGGAGGAGGGTTCACGCCTCTACCTCCACTGGGAGCGCCCCTGCTGCCTCCCCTGTTGAAGCACAAGCCGGCCCCACCTCGGCGATCATCAGGCAAAGTTCTCGACAAGGGCACGGATGAGTACAGGAGACGGAGGGAGCGCAATAACATAGCAGTTAGGAAATCCCGCGAAAAAGCTAAAGTGCGTTCCAGGGAGGTGGAGGAAAAGGTGAAAACGTTGTTGAGGGAAAAAGACGCTTTGCTAAAGAGGCTGGAGGCGGTGTCTGGGGAGTTGAGCCTGCACAAGCAGATGTACGTGCATCTGATCAACCTGAACCACCCGGAGATTACGGAGCTGTGCCGGTCCATGCTGCAACTCGGAGCGCCTCACGGGCCGGATCACTCGCTCTGACCATAGGTGAGTGTGTGCGTTGCGTTTGTCTGTGTGCGTGCGGTGTGTATGTGTGTGTGCGATGGAAAGTCATAAATCACGTGTGCTCAAAGGGTTTTGTTTTTATGACAGATTATGCAATTTATTTATTACTTGATCGTCGCGTTTTGGCTTACGTTTTGTCACAAATCCATTTTCAATTAAAATATTGCCGGTAACTATTCAGTAATTAGTATAAAATAACTATATATTTTTATAATGAAAGTTTTAAACTAAGAAATAAAATCCGTTTAAATCATTACCTTACTACAATTCAAAATAATATTTAATAATTTTAATACAAATGATTTTATGAACTAAAATTAATATAGTACAAAAAAAATATTATTACACATAGTTTCTTAATTATTTAAATAAATTATATTTAATTTAAAAACGAATACCTAATCGTATTATACGTAACAGACAAAATAAAGTCCACGGAATTTCACGATTAAAACTAAAACATCAGCTAAAATTATGTAGGACAGCATTGTCACTGTTTTGCGTTAACAAAACATAATATTTCATCTAATATTATTACTAATTATAACAATTAATGCAAAATATATAACTTTAAACTTTCGTGATTTTTACTAACACATTGTTCAGAAGAATTTACGAATAATATTTAATGCAAATCTAAATTATTCACTGTTACAGCGTTTTTCTTTGTGCATTTACATAATATTATTTGACTAAACAATCTACCCTATAAAATATAAACATGCGTGAACTTATACAGTTTAAAATAAATATTTTTCTTTAACTCACGTGTAGGAAATCACGTGTTGGAATTGTTTTTAAAAACGGCTCCTACGCATATGGCTGTAACTCTATTTTTTAGATTTTTTCTAACTTTTTCCAACCACTAAAAATTTACTTTTTATTCCTAAAAGAATTTAAATGTATTGTTTTAATCTTGATAATATTAAGTAAAATAAAGGCTTAAAATAAAAATATTACATTTCTAACTTGCTGTTGAAAATTAATCGTATTTTGTATGACGAATGTAGGAACTAATTTTCTTAATTTTTGAACTTAGGTTACTTTCTATATTGACTTAAGTTGATGTACTTAATATTGTTTGAACCACGTGCATTCAAGTATAAACTTAGCCAAGAATTACGTGATCATGATAACTTTAAGTTTACTCGAATAAAAACAATATATTGAATTATTACGCAATATGTAATCGACATTTTGTTTTTATACACTTAGCCTGCACACGGACGTTTTTTTGCCGCCCTTTCACACACAAACACATCCTCCACCGTAGATTAAAGGTACGCATCTGCTATTGTAGATGTCTATGGGCAGCGGTCGCTTCGCTATTACAGCGAATTCAGGTGGCCCCTTGCTCGTTTGCCACTTTTTAATATAAAATAAATACGTACGCTTTAAAATGACTCTTGTTAGATGATATATGGAAATGCATTTGTTTTATTTCTACGTTATTTTAGCGCTCGTTGAAAAAGCGCCCATTAATGCGGGCTTAAACGTTTCGTACATGAAACTGAAATTAGAGATTATAGTCCCCAAGTTTGCATGGATGGACATTTTTTTTATTATTTATTTAAACTAAAACTACAGACTCGCGGTCCGTACTCTTTTCTGCTCTGTTGTTATTGTTGACTTATGTTTATTACGATTTTCTGTAGCTATACTAACAGTAGATACGGCTATTTATTTTTATGTACTATGTATCTTAATGAAAGTCAATATAGAACATACCCTGGAAGAACACATAGGCTACTTAATGAGTTTTTTAATGGATGAAGCAAAAAAATCTATGTTTGAAACTAACCGAATTAGAATTAATTAAAAACTCTAAATCAATAAATGCGAACGCCTTTCTATTTTAATGTGACATTTAAGCAAATATTATTTTTTTATCTGATTTCTAAAGGCTATTAAAATTAACTAGATTTGATTAAATGTAAAGATTAGCAAGTAACAAGTATCTGAACAAAGAATTTAAGAATCTACTAAAACGTTGCTGTTCGAATACGTTTAGTTACTAAATTACTTGCTACTCAACTAAAATACTATTCTGGTGCAAGGATTTAGGGAGGTGGTGATGATAAATGATCATACTACGTTCTATATCATACCTACTTCATCATCGTTGATGATGAATTGAAATGAACTAAATATAATTATTATATGTTAGGATGCGCTGTACCCTTGACCGTCTGTTGATAAAATATTATATGTATATGTAACGTGACCAGACGTACCGTTCTAAACGGGACTGTCCCGATTACAATCATGTCCCAGGAATGTACAGGTGTCCCCGGAATAATCACTGGGACGCCAAATTGTCCCGTTTACGGAAACCGCTCGAAAATTTGAAGTGGCAAAAACGTTATCGCTCGCGCTTTCTTGTCTCGTTTTTCTTTCGTCTTGCTCACGACAATTTTTCTAGAGACAAATTACGTGATTCGTGGATAACACCCAACCCTCCTAGATCCGGCTGACAATTATACTTGTCCCGTTTTGAATAAGAAAAATAATGGGCACTCAATGTATGATAATATTGTTACATACTCTTATCAATTGAATTAGGTACATAATTTCAGGAGCCATTTATAATTTTATGAATGAATTGTAATTTAATAAATACGCATTTGATTTAATTAGTTTATATTTTATGTTAATGAGTTAATAACAATCATACTAACATTACCCGACTATTTACCCAAAGCCTTGTTCGCACCAGGACAGTATTTTAGTCGAGTAGCAAGTAGCTAGTATCCAAACAAAGGATTTAACAAACTAATCTAGTAAAATGTTGCTGTTCGGACACGTTTAGTTCCTAAATTACTATCCTAGTGCGTAGGTTTAGACTTAAACGAGTTCAAACAGTAGTAAATCCTTCGTTCGGATAAATGCTACTTGATACTCGACTAAAATACTATCCTGGTGCGAACAAGGCTTTACGGTGAAGTAAAACATCGCAATGCACATATCGGCGAAGGAATTTAAAGATATTTGTGATAATGACCCGCACTAGATCAGCGTGGTTGACTATGGCGTAGTCACTTAGGGTAGGCTCAACGGCCCCCAGTGAGGACTTACAATAAACGGGTGATGATGATGACGATGATGACACGCAGACTAGTGCACAACTATTAAAAAATATATTTATATGATAAGTAAAGGGTTTTAATAATCATAAATATTTCAGGCTGTTTGCAAAAAAAAACAAATCGAGAGTTCTGTATTCAAATTCGTTTGTGCAAAATGCCGCTATGACTTTCATTTTCGCTTGATAATTTGCTCTACTAATATCAACTTTAATGGTAATAGAATTAGTTCTAAATTCGCATATCAACGTATGAATTTTCGCCTCGCATGCCCTACTTACCGGTTTCCGAGTCCAAGTTGTTGATTTTAACTATTTTACCTTTGATGTTTTTGTAGAACAATGGTGAAATTTTTTATGTCTTCATAAAGTTACAGTACTTTAAAATATTTAAATTTTAATATTTTAAATACATTAGTATAATAAAAAACATCTAAAGGATATTACCGATTTTTTTAAAACTGCTTTACAACGAAAAGCTAAATCAAATAAAAAGTTTCGGCTTGAAAAACTGTCGCTGAAAATTTGATTGAAATTAATTTAATAAAAAAATATTTTTTTTAATCGTGGTTCTTACACCTATTAAAAATATTCTTACACAAAAAGTCAAATTTTGTAGAAAATCTTCACAAAAAATAAAATCTATTGCCTTTAAAAAGGTGAATGACATTAAAGACTTTTAAAAATAAATCGGAACACCAAACATATTTACAAAGGTTGCGTTTTAACGACACAAAGTGACAAGCCAAAGTAAACTAAGTAAAATACTTTAAAGTTTTTTATCTACTTAATAGTTAACCTTGAAAGCCTCCACGAAAGTCTCACAAGATAAAATGTTTGAAGAGAAAGTTTTAAGGAATAAAGCCCTTCGTAGACGAAGCTATGCAAGTCTACGACTTCAGTCTTTATCCCCCTTATTTCTAAAAAGCGTATAAAGTACAGCGTTAAACGAGGACCAATAAGTCGTCGATTATAAGATACTGGAGGACACTCGGAACTAAATAAGATAGACCAGGGGTCTCATTGGACCAAATTTTATTATAAGAAGTACCAGGAACAAGGATGTTCTGTATTTTAGAATAAATTTTATGAATGTACCAGTACCACACGTAGAAAGTACAACAGTAATAACGCTGATTCTCGTTTCGGAATATAGCGGGATGAGACTAAATCTGTATTCAAACGGGCGTTTTTTAAACGTCGGTGTTGTCGTCTTTTTAACGCCTTCGCTCATATCATCGCTGTAAAATGACTCTTATTTAATTCCTCCAACGCTCCGCAATAAAAAAATTAAAAGGGCCGCTGTGTGCACAGATACATGTAAAGCGTTCAGTTTAAACTGTACAGTTATGTACAGGGAAGGGCGATTTTTCCTTCCCTTACATGTCATACACATTTGTCCATACCCTTCCTTACAAGAAAAGGTTGCGAAGGAAAAGTGGGTTACTTTTTTATCTTCGTGTTCTAAAGGATAGTATTTTAGTCGAGTAGCGAGTAGCAAGTATCCGAACAAAGGATTTACTAATTTATTCTACTAAAACGTTGCTGTTCGGACACGTTTAGTTACTAAATTACTACCCTTGTGCGTAGGCTTAGGCTTAAACGAGTCTGAACAGTGGTAAATCCTTTGTTCGGATAAATGATACTTGCTACTCGACTAAAATACTATCCTGGTGCGAACAAGGCTTTAGATGAAATTGTACTATAGTCCTGTTTCTGTTTACAATAAATCTAAAACATATAGATTATGTATTAGGGACACAAAATCCGCAAGTCGATGAATCAGTCCAAATCGTGTTAACTGTGTGCATGCGTATACGCACGTCAGTGTGTGACTCCAACACACTTTCACTTTTTTTTTTCGTTAATATGCCTTTTGTGTTTTTGGACGGCTTTATGCGGGATGCCTGCATCATTGTTGACGTTTTATTATTATCTAGATTAGTTTAAACTGAAATAATTTTATAAATTATTTATTTTCAATATTTTACCTAAAATAATAGTTTAATCGATACTAATATTATAAAGAGAGAAACTTTGTATTTTTGTATTTTTGTTTGTATTGAAATAACTCAAGAACTACTGGGCCGATTTCAAAAATTCGTTCACCATTAGAAAGCTACATTATGCCCGAGTAACATAGACTATACTATTTAATTCCGGACGAAGTTGCGCACAACAGCTAGTTTTAATAACATTGTGGTTTATAGACATCCCGCTCTTTCATATATATTAGTTTCTAAATTCAAAAATGATCCCAAATCCAACTAAGGAATATACGAAATAAGATTTTATTTACGAAAATATGAGTATTTATTTTCGTTAAAGTCGCTTAAAAGTTCTAATAGTCGAATGATAATTACTCCTTTTTAACTAAATTATAACAGGAGGTAAAAAATACTAATAAAACTGAGATCAACGAAATCTGATTACCTTGTATGTCATATTTAATATCATCATGACAAACTAATAACTAAATAAGCATCTATTACGTGTAAAAGAAACTCATCTGGCATGTGAGCCCTGCGCGATATGTCGCAAGCACTATGTGTGTCAGGAGATCGACACGTCTGTGACAATCGAACGCTCACTTGTGGAGGACCAGTCACATTGTTAACTAGCGTATCAAGTATTGTATAATATTTAATAATATAGGAAAGACATTACAAACAATGTATTGTACTATATACAACGTTATTTCATCATCATCTGAGGCACTACAGCCGCGAGTGGGCCTGGGCCTGGTCCAGTAAATTTCGCCACGTCTGCCTACTCAAGGCTATGTTATTTAGTATTTTGTATACAACATCAATAAAGGCCGTAGAATTCAAAAGTATAAAAATACATGTACGTCCTGAATCTATACTAATATTATAAAGACTACTACTAATACTAAAGACTAATATTACAAAGAAACTTTGTATTTTTGTATGTATTAAAATAACTCAAGAACTACTAGGCCGATTTCAAAAATTCTTAAAAAGCTACATTATCCCCGGAAAACATGGGCTATATTTTGTAATTTCACGCGGATGGAATCGCGAACAACAGCTAGTGTTTTATACTATAGGAAAGAGAATTATTCAAAATTATAAGTAGTTCCATAATTGTAGGAAATATTCCATAAAAATAGTCCGTCCAAAGCGACCTGAAATATTTTAATAAAATAGTAATTAGAAATGAATCACACTCATTTAACAGTAACATATAATATTAGTATGTCATTAAGTTTAACATAATTTAAGCATCGTAATTAACTATAGTTAAGTGATTTTAACTAAATTAGCAAAATTATTCGATAATCAGTAAAATGATCGTGAATCATGCGGATAATTAGTTTGTTCCTAAAATATTTAATAGCAAATAAATAAATCCCAAATTCCCATTATTACAAAAAATAATAATAATTATTAATAATTTTATTATGAATTAATAATGTAATAGCGCATAATAGCATAAAGCGGTCCACAAAGGCGCAGGAGCAGGCGGCCGTGTTCGAAAGTTTTTGTAACGTCCGGGGAAATCGGTGCCGGGTCTTGTGTAACATCATATTAAGATAGGCTTCGAGACCTTTTTAACCTCCTTACATCTCCATACATACGAAATCTACACTGGTTCATATAAAACTATAACTCATTTACAAAACTACAGTCTTCTAACAGGCTATATTGTCGCATGCCGATTTATCAGTATACTAGCTATTGTTCGCGACTTCATCCGCGTGGAATTAATTAATATAGCCTATGTTACTCGGGGATAGTGTAGCTTTCTAATGGTGAAAGAATTTTTGAAATCGGCCCAGTAGTTTTTGAGTTATTTCAATAAAAACAAAAATACAAAGTTACTTTCTTAAGTATAGAAGTATACATTAAACTAGGTGTTACAAGCGACTTCGTCCTCGCGGAATTAAAAACAATATATAGCTTATGTTATACGGGGATAGTGTGGCTTTCCAACAGTGAAAGATTTTTTCAAATAGCTTTAGTAGTTTCGAAATTAATTTAATACAAACAATTTTTTTATCTTTATAGTATTAGTGTAGATGTTACAAATTATAAGTATCACTTACTTAAAACGCAAAAAGACCCTAATTGCACTCAGAGTCAATTAGTCAATAATTAATTATTAGGAAGATCCATAACCAATCAGAAACTAAAAGAGTATCGCTTAGATGTAAAAAATCAAAAATTATGGCAAATATGTCAAGC
>QDHC01000052.1:25142-37890 GCA_013186455.1 Papilio dardanus tibullus | reverse complement strand
TCCCTCAGCCTTTCCCTGATTGGTTAAAATGTTACGCTGTCAAGATGACATTGTTAGTTCATATATTTTTACGAATGCCATAATATCCTTGTAGACCTATAAATAACTTTTGTGATGTTTGAATTTTTTGTAATTTTGTTTAATGTTTTTTTTCTTTTGTTACAGATCGAGTATATTGGTGAATGAACTCCGTGTGATATCGTGCATTAGACTTAATTAATTGACGCCTCTAAATAAGTATAGTTAGCGAAATTACTTTGTGATTTATACCGTTTACTTTTATACAAATATACATGGATATTTTTAGGTTATATTTTTTCGATAGATGTCAATCTTGAACATGAATTTATGCCACAAAGATGTGATCTCAAAAGCGGTGGCTGAATTTTTTTGTTCAAGCGATATTTATATACAGCATTGACTTTTACGATCTACAATTATACATTGAAGAGAAAATTTAAATATTTAAATTGATAAAAATAAAAAAATAAACCTGGTTTAAAAAAGATGGCGTAAAGAACTGAATTAGTTTTTATTTTCACTTTATTTTATCACTGCCACGCAATTTCATTTTTTATATAAGTCCATATAAAATTTGACTGATTTTTTTAGTCAAAGGTGCGTAAAAAATTTTTTGAGAGTGCTTTAAAAAACAGCTCATTTTTCGAGGATTAAAATCAGAGTAAAAACAAAATAATAATTTTGACTGACATTTACTGAGACAATAAATTTTTTTAACAATATTTCGATGAAAAAAAAAATATTTTTAATACTTCTAAAAACTAAGGTATTGTATTGTGTAATATAAAATAGATATTAAGTTTTTTATTGTAATATGATGTAAATTGGTTGTATATAATTTTGGTCAATTAATTATTAGTTTTTAAATTGATTCTATTTTCTACTTAATCTATGTTCTTTTTTCTAAAAATTTTAAATCAGAAAAGGTTTTTAGTTAAGGAAAAATATTTTGAATTTTTATTTACGCGAGGTTGTTATTATTTTGTTTATAAAAGTTTGAGAAATTGTTTATTGAATATATTTTTTAACCTTTTCTGTTTTTAATTTTTTCTTTGTTTACTATTTTTTCTATAATTTAAAATGTGTGTATATATTAAGGGTTTAACGCTAAGCGAATAACAGCTATGGGATATTATTATCAAATAATAATGATGTTTTTTTGTTGACTTCTAAAATGTTTATTCCTAAAAATGTACCTTTATGATTCTTGTTAGATTTTTTTTTCTTTTTTGTCTAATTAATTATTATTTAAGTAAGGAAATAATTGTATATGATAAATTAGTGCTACCACACGGTAAGTACAATATAGTTTTAAACAGGAAGTGATGTCATTTTTTTTAATATGAAGATTTTATTATTTGACACATTTCTACTGCAGCTTGTTATATTTTGGGATGAACTCGAAGTAATTGTCTTATCGTGTTTTTAGTTTAAAAAATTTTTTTTTTGACAATCTGCCAAAATTATTTCAAAAAAAATTAAAAAGTCATATCACATTTTTATAATATTCCTATAGAAAATATCATATCTATTAAAAGTATTTTTAATATAAAGGTTTGCTATAACCACAACAAAACGGGTTCCGAAACTTATAGTTACCAAATGAATCCTAAATATGAAGATCTACATACCAACAAAAAACTTAGCTATCTCTATTAATTCCAAGAGAAAGAAAGGGACGGCTATATATTCTTGTACCAATATACCTAACTTCAAACGGGCGCTTTTTTAGCGCGCGTTGTAAAAGCGCCAGTGCTCAAACTCACGGCTTATTGAGGCTAAAAAAGTATATTAGTATGCAAATACGAGTATAGTCGAGTGCAAAATATTTATTAATTGCTCTAGCTTAATATAAAAGTGCAATTTATTGGTATGTAGAAATCTTTAAAGCTATTTTAAACCGCAACTCCGTCCCGTTTACATGCTTTTATATGTAAAAAAAGTTATTTTAAGATGATACAATGCAATTTTTTTGACTACTTAAGTACAAGCTTTTTAAAACTTGAAAAGAGACTTATGGCTGATGACGTCACGGTACAATTCGTTCACACCGACGGGAAAGACAGTGCTATGAAACTCACATATTGTTAAAATATTTGTGCAGGGGGCTACCCAAGTTACTTTTCGAGTGGCGATATCGCTACTGGAATCGACAAAAATGTATGAAACCGACACTGACATTCGATAAGTCGTGTGAAATATCGAACGTCATGTTAGTTTCATACATTTTTGACCTTCGCTATAGATTCGCTTCGTAACGAATGTACTTTTAGTAACCTTTTGCATGTGTATCGTTCTACCCTTGTGGGAACGCAAGTCGCATAGGAAAATGAAACATGAGAGGGTAACAACGTCCAACGTCACATGTTACTTTGCACGGGTTTTACCGTTTATTAGAAAAAACGCAGCGTTTTTTAAACGCTAGTGTGAACAGCCATTAAGAAAAGATTCACTTTTCCCTTATTTCATAGCATTTTTATTATTGTTATTATGTTTAATTAATATTATATTTGTTTCCTTTTTGTCCAGATGGTGCTAGAAATGTTTTATTTTCTATTTTTGTTTTGTCCCGAGCCAAAGACGTGTCTAATAAAATCTTAATTATGTATGAGAAATTATGTTTTTTTATGTATATTTCGCTTTAATGTCTACTTTGAGGCCTAAATATTGACAATTATGTCTACAGAAGAGCGCAAATCATTTAATGTTGTAGGTGCAATTAAATTTAATAAATAACTATTTAATATACAACAAATGTTCTTTGTTTTTAAGCCTGTCCACTTATATAAGGAATACTTTATAATTACTAGCATATCTATGAACTAAGCAATATCCTTATCCTTACATAGTATAAAACAATAACGCTTTTTTATGTTTATCCCTATATATGCTTGAATCTTTAAAACTACGCAACGGATTTTGATGCGTTTTTTTTAATAGATAGAGTGATTCATAAGGAAGGTTTATATATATAACAAGCGTCCCGCCCGACTTCGCACGGGTTCAATTATTGTTAGTAAGGCTGTTATACATATACAATACTCACAATTTTTCTGTAGTGTATTTAGTATCAATTTGCACCCGTGCGGCCGGGTCGGGTCTCTAGTTAAATACTATAACGCTTGAACCAAAATACAAAAACGCCAGTACCTAAACCTAAAGCCTTGTTCGCACCAGAATAGTATTTTAATCGACTAGCAAGTAACATTTATCCGAACAATAGATTTACTACAGTTCGGAATCGTTTAAGCGTAAACCAACGCACTAGGATAGTAATTTAGTAACTAAACGTGTCCGAACAGCAACACTTTAGTAGAGTAGATTAGTAAATCCTTTGTTTGGATATTTGCTACTTGCTACTCAACTAAAATACTATCCTGGTGCTTACAAGGCTTTACGGAGACCCTGTTAATAAGGAAGTATGGAGATTGAATTTTGGTGGTTACAAAGAGGAAAGTGAAACATATAAGAAGGAAGTAAATATGACAGCTTATAGAGATGAATGGAAGAGTTGTGCCGACCATCTTCAGTACAGGAAGAACAAGGTGGCTGTTAGCTACCGTATACTACCAAAATAGTTGCGTAGTATTAACAGGTGTGTCAGTAATTACATTGTCTGCCCTCGCATATCTAGTACACGAAGGCGAGATTCTCGTACCAGACCACATCGACGTTGCCAAGTCTTTCTCTGAGTCATTTAATAGGCAACCACTATAAGTGTGCTTTCTATGACACATGTGACATTATTGTCTCTACTATTTTCAAATAAAATAAAAGAGAGAGTTGCAGTTAAAATTGACGGTGGAAAAACAAAAGATAGTCCAACTTTTATTGTTATGAAGCTTCCTAATTCAAATAATAATAGCTAAATTAATGTTATCCTATGCTAGAGCTTTTTTTTATGTTTTTATGATACAAAATGGCAAACGAGCAGGTGGCCACCAGGATTCGCTAAAAAATCCGAAGCGACCCCTGCCGATAGAGATCAGCAATCGCAGATGCGTTGCCTACCCTTAATCTACGGAGGAGTAGACGCACAGCAAGAGGATGTTACCATCCCATGCTTCCCTTCTCCGCCAATCCACTTACCCTTATAAGGAAATGATAGGAACAGAAAGTGGATTAAAATGAGGCCTCCGGCACCACACTCTTTACACGAAACACGGAATAGCTTCCATTTGACCCCTGTCTTCTGTGTGTGTGGTATTTCACTGGGCGAGCCAAACAATTCGTGCGAAGATGTTAAAGCGGGCTCTACCACTGTTATTACTATTAATACGTACAAAATGTATCGATCAAATCCGATTATTTTGTTAATCCAGAATAAGTATCTTGATGAGGATTCTTTAATTACTTTTCATGTAATTATAAACATTTCCATTAATAAAAAGTTTCATAGTTATTTACTGATAATACTAAGCTATAAAACCTTGTAGTAAGCAGTAATTATTGACGTTTTTCATAAAAATACATCTCCGAGGAATTCATTTACATAAAAATACAAGGTGATTATAAACAATGAATAATATTTTTTAATCTGTGCAGGACATGCGAGTACATAGCCTGTGATACCGTGACACATGATTTTAAAAGAAGCTATTTTTTTTTCTTTATAGTGTAATAACGTATCTTGGCTGGAGAGTTACGATGCTACCGCGGTTAAGCCTTGTTCGCACCAGTATTTTACTTGAGTAGCAAGTAATATTTATCCGAACAAAGGATTTAATACTGTTCAGACTCGTTTAAGCCTAAATCTAGTAGGGTAGTAATTTAGTAACTAAACGTGTCCGAACAGCAACACTTTAGTAGAATAGATTAGGAAATCTTTTGTTCTGATACTTGCTACTCGACTAAAATACTATCCTAGTGCGTACAAGGCTTTAGTTCCGTCAGGTGTTTTTAAAACATACTTAGACAAAGAAAAAGACACAAAATATGATGTATTTATATTACCACAAGTTGCCTACCCTTAATCTACAGTGGAGGAGACGCTCCACAAGAGGATAATACCTCTTCCTATGCGTCCTCTCCCCCGGCAATCCACTTCCCCTTCCCATCATTTCTTTATAAGGACATTGGCACTCTGAAGTGGCAGATGAAGACGCTATAACTAGCTTTTTTATAGGAAAAGGGGACAAACGAGCAGCGGATCGCCTAAGTTAGTTAATCCGACTCCCACGGACACGTGCAACGCCGGAGGAACCGCAGATGCCTTATCGGACTCTGAGGCAGGAGTACGCTCTTTTCTTGCAGGCCCCTTTGTCGTAGCTATTTCTTATCCATATACTTACATAGTATAAAACAATAACGCTTTTTTATGTTTGTCCCTATATGTGCTTGAATCTTTAAAACTACGCAACGGATTTTGATGCGGTTTTTAATAGATAGAGTGTTTCATAAGGAAGGTTTTATTGTATAATACACAATATAGTAGAGTAACACTGATAATTTAGAGGTTTTTAATGTGATGTCGTAAATTCACACATATTTAGCGCTTATATTGCAAACGCTGCAGTATTTTGTATCAGCATTATACCGATTAGCCCCCGTAGGAAGCCGGGCGGTCTGCTAGTATTAGGATAAAAACCAAGTAAATATCTAAAATGTATCGGGAAACGATAATTCAGGAAGCAATCATTGTCCTTGCCATTGGTAATTATGAAGAAGGTACAGAAACAATGGCAAATAGCAAGTTTTTTTCCCCTTCAATCGACACGCAACGCTTATAAACGACTGATAAATTAATCTTTGTTTATTATTTTATAGATTTATTATAATATTTTGATAAAACTAACTAAAGATGTATAGAATGAATGGAAAAAGAAAGACCTAATCTTTTTTTTTTGATACAAAGTGGCAAACGAGCAGTGGCTACCAGGCATCGCAGAAAAATCCGAAGCGACCCCTGCCCATAGACAACTGCAATTGCAGATGCGTTGCCTACCCTTAATCTACGGAGGAGGAAACGCACAGCAAGATGATAATACCTCTCCTATGCGTACCCTTCCCAACGTCTCCTTATAAGGTAAAGATAGAAAGAGCTAATGGACTAAAATTAGGCCTGTCTTTTATCGATTGTGTGAATAAAGAAAAGAGAATGAATGTCAAAAAAATCTTGGATAAACCCTTTAATATTAGTAATTAACTTCTATGAATATTATAGAAAAAAGTACAAGCAAAACAATAAACAAAAGTGCGTGTTTGAAGAAGGAAAGAGTTTCTAACAATAAAAATGTTTTATTGAATCTTATAATTATACCATATTTCTAGACATGCAGAATTAGAAGGTTACTGATCAGTACTCAGTTGATGATAGATTAATCTTACTAATAAATTATATCTTCAAACGAAGGTAACTCCGAAACGGCTTCCCGGATATTGGTGATATTTGTTTTAAAAGAACATTTCGCGTTTTCACTTATCCTCCTCGCATTGCCGCTCTGTGGTCTGCCCTTAGCGGTATTTCCATCGCTACGACTTAAGGTCCTTCAAGAAGCGAGCGTATCACCTCTTTGCCGGCAACGCATCTGTGGTTCCTCTGGTATTGCAGATATCCATGGGCGTCGTTGATAACCTCGATGTTTCCGCTGCTCGTTTGCCCCCTTTTCTTATAAAAAATAGTGTAGAATATAGTGTGTAAGAAGACAGGCTACTTCCTATATAATTCCACGCGGACGTAGTCCCGTGACTGCTAGTTTAATTAATTTATTATACTTTTTAACAGTTAGTCATCCACGTGTTAAGTATTGCATAATTTTACCAGGAATACATAAGTTGTATGGAGTACATCTCGCGAGGGCCGCGCAGGGCTGCCCCACAAATGCATCCCACTTTAGAAATTAGGCCGATATAAATAAACAGTGCACTTGCAAAGCCGAACAGGGATGCGATGCTTTATAAAATGTTTAAAAATAAAAAAAAAAGGTAACGCTGATTAATATGTTCCAAGAATTCGGAGAGAAACGTGTTTATTACAAAAATGATATACCAAAGCTGTGAAAGAGAATATGTTAAAGAAAGAGGAAAAAGGGGAATTCAGATATTCGGGCTGATAGAAGAAGTATGGAATAGCACATACTATGCCGACCATGGTATTGGGACCAGGGTAGAATGATGATAAGCTGTTTTTGTAGCTGCTTTCACATACTTAAGTAACAAATCTTTAAATTAGGTGCAGGACAAAAATATTAAAAACTATATCAATTTCAAAATCAATCTTTTTTTATGAAGAGAGTTAATAAACGACAACTGGATAAATTATAATCTTTTCTTTAAGAGACACGCATTTTCAGAATTGAGTTGCTTTTTCAATCCTGCTCACCCTATCAATAAGTGCATAAATATAGAATCTTCTTTAAATTTTCCGTCCTGTAGTCAAGTATTTTAGGATCTTTTCTACATCTACACTATTATATAAAACAATAACGCTTTTTATGTTTGTCCCTATATATGCTTGAGTCTTTAACTACGCAACGGATTTTGATGCGGTTGTTTTGATAGATAGAGTGATTCATAAGAAAGGTTTATATGTATAACTAGCGACCCGCCCCGGCTTCGTACGGGTGCAATTATTATTATTATGTTATATACAACGTTCACAGTTTTTCTGTAGTGTATTTAGTATCAGCATTGCACCCGTGCGTAGCCAGGGTGGGTCGCTAGTTTTGTATAAAGCTAGAAATCATTAGATGAAAATCCTGTCTCTCTTTGTTGTTGTAAATGATCATCGAGAATGGTAGGACATCGACTTAATCAGGGCTTCCTTATTCAGCTAATAGTGCAATTGTTATTTTATAATTTCTCCTTGCGCCAGCCCTATTTTAGGCGGACGTAGTAACCGGGCCGGTCGTACGTAACGCACAGTTATGGCTAGTTTAATTTTAATTTTATCGATTCCCATGCTTAGATCGTACTGCTTTTCTCTGTTGGGTTACTCCCTTCTAGATCTTAGAAGTTCTGGTACCCTGGTACTCATTTTGTCCTCCCTTTGAAATCTTATTTCTGCTTATAGGAGATTTTGAACCTTATAGTTTTGCAGTCAAGGTCCTTGGAGATAATCCAAATTGCTGGCATTCTCTTTTACCAATATTAGATGCGTGGAGATGCGGTGGGTCCAACATGTGTAAATAGTCCTGATATCTGGAGATTAAGAAGATGAAACTTGAGTGTGATGTTATTTCTATTGTTGTTCTCCTACTTTTTAACCATTTTATACTCAACTTATTCGACTTAGATTGGATAAGACTGGTTGGTTTGGTTTGGACGTTGTTGGTCATGAGTTTTTAACCATAAAAACATGTGTGATAATAATTTAAATTTAAAGTCTTTATTTCATGAAATTGAGTAGATATCTATGGGTAGTCGTTTCGACAACAACAAATAATATTTAATTTGGTACGCTATGAGTCAAATCCGTCCGGGCAGACGGCAAGAAGGTGTGGTCCTGTTGCCGTGGATACGTAAGAGCATGAGGGGTCATCTGCGTCCCCTGAGTCGTGCAGAAGCCCATTGCAGAGAGCCCCGTGCGTTCATACGAGACCCGGTACTGTCTTTTACCGCACTCGAGGATGGGCACCGAGGAGGTTTTAGTGAATCAAATCGCATACAACCCCGTCCTTCGACCAGAAGACAGGGTAGGGTACCTTTTGATGATTTCTGTCCCTCCCGTAAACAAAAAAAGGAGTCAAATGAATATTTATGTCTACGCTTCCTATATAAATTACAACTTTAACAATATCCTGATAAATGCTTACGTTCTATTTAAATTAAAACACTTCAGTTATTTAATTCGACCGTTTCCCGCTAACCGCGCGTCGTCCCATTTAACTGAGCCAGTTAAAAATAACCGTCGGCATTCCTGCCAGAGATACTGCACCGCTTTTGCCAAACATTTAACCCTGTCTGCATGTTAAAAAAACCTTATGGATAGTGGTGTACTATCAATTCCTCTCTCCTGCAGAGGACTGTCAAAAAACGTGTCCTCCATACATCTCTATCAGCCGTCATATCTGAACTCATTACCTATTGCATCCATACATACATACTTTGTCAATTCCCTCCGAATTCTGATTGAATTCTGAGAAATTTTTGACAGTCTTCCAAGATGTCAGCATTAGTGGTAGGAAGTTGACTATAATTTGGCCTCAAGGCACACTGACATTAGATGCCTGTCTTCTGTTTTGCCGTGATATTTAGAGGGATTCGTGCAGCAAATACTACGGAATCTACCACTGTGAAGTCCACCTAAACGGAAATTATTTCAAGTCTTGTTATTAATTTTAAAACTACAGTTGTTATTAGAACTTTTGGGTTGAAGGTGCTTTTTATATTTCATGTTTTACACTAAATATCTTTTTTTATATTCCAAACGAGCAAGCGGCCACCTGGATTCGCTGAAATAGCGAAGCGTCCGCTGCCCATAGACATCTACAATTGCAGATGCGTTGCCTACCCTTAATCTACGGAGGAGGAGACACACAGCAAGAGGATAATTCCTCTTCCCATAATTTCCTTATGAGAACAGGATAGGAAGGGAAATTGTAATAAAATTAGGCCTCCGGCACCACACTGGACAGACGAAACACGGAATTGCTTCCATTTGACGCCCGTCTTCTGTGTGGTCGTGGTATGTCAGCGGGCGAGCTGCACAATTCGTGCGAAGATGTAGAAGCGGGCTCTACTACTGTTGAATAAATTCAGTTTTTATGGCAAATTGTAATTGATAACTAAAGCAAATGTAACGATAAAATTTTCTCGTAAATCATATCGTTGACTACGCGCTAGTTTTGTTTATTGCTTGTTGGAATGTATTGAAGTTATTCAATATGATTTTATAGCTATTGGTTATGTGAGAAATATTGTTTTTTTTACTTTATTTTTTACCTAAAACTGTTACATCTGTAAAATGAGTAAGTAAGCAAGTAACTTAGTAACTAAACGTCTCCCAACAGCAACATTGTAGTAGACTAGATTAGTAAATCCTATGTTCGAGTACTTGCTACTTGCTACTCTATCAAAATACTATCCTTGTTTAACAATGTTTAAAAATTAGTAGATTAAAGACTAAAAATAAAGTAATGTTCCTTTGACTTTTAAAAACTAACTAAGTCTTTAGAAATGTCGGAAGAAAAAGCTACGAACAAAAAAAAACGTATACACGCAAATAAAACTGTGCTTTTTAAACTGTCGCACCCACGACGTAGTGTCATAAAAAAGTCACACAAACCCACACAAGCCCTACAAACTATTCATACAATTCACACACACAACAAAACATAAGGAAACTAACAAAACCCACACACACAAAGACATCCTTATAGATCGTCTATTATTCGCACGCACACATTGACGTTATTTACTCCAAAAATGACGCACACAAGCGCTTAATTCGTGTATGTGAAACATGAAAGGTATACTCACGCACACTGGTGCATCTTTTAGCTCTGTGTGTGTAAGTGGGTCACAGAGATAGGAGGGACACGTGTTGGAGGGCTGGTCCTTTATTGCTGTACAAATCTAGCATTGAAATCCTAGAATTAGTTTTTTCTTTTTAAAAATTTAGGGATTAGTATTTTTTCCTTATAACTTAGATTTTAGACGAAACAGTGCAGCTTATATTAATGTTTATATATAACGTTTTTATTATAAAATAAACAAAAATAAAAACACTTTGAAGTAATCGAAAAATTATTGAACTCTATAAAATTACACTTTCAAACCTTTACGAAATTCTCCCGAATACCGAAAGGTTGCAAAGCCACACTAATTTCAATAGCAATTAACTTCAGTCACGCGTAACAAGAATTGCATAAAATAATACCATTTTAAGACGTTATTTTGTAAACACTATCATAAAAATGACAGACCGAAAAAAACAAGCAAATCAAAATAGATGCTATAGTATTTATTTCTAATCGAGCGTGAAAGTAAGTTTTTATAAGACAAATTGTGGTTTGTAATATTATAATAAATACTTAATTTAAATTAATATAAAGTCAGCCGGCCAAGGAAGTTTTGATTTTACGGAGATTTTTAGTCATGGAAAAAAATAAGAAAACAAAAACTATTTTAATCTACATCCATAACTACTTAAACAGTCTGACAGCTGTGTTTTCTTAAAATTTCAATGTAATTATGTGACAAAAAAGAATTTAATAAAATATAAGTGCCCTTAGCACCGTAATAAAGGCGCGGCGCCGGCGCATCGCTGGGATGCTATCGCGCTGGGAGCGTTCACCCGGCGTCCCGCGCCGCTCGCCCGCGACACACCGCGCGCCGGGAAAATTGCCTTTTCATTGTCAAAAAACTTGACGTAACTTCCTTTTGACAGGTTGTTATAACTGACCGTTTTGTGTTTTGTGCCAGTGTTATTTTTTTATAAAAAGTTGTTATATGACAATCCTTCTGATGTTAAAAATACAGTATTTTAATGTCCCGAGTCCCAAATACTAGCTGTTGTGCGCGACTACGTCCGCGTGGAAATAAATAATATAGCCTATATTACTCGGGGTTAATGTAGCTTTCCAATAGTGAAAGAATTTTTGAAACCGGCCTAAATTAAATTAAATTATTAAATTAATTCGTAAATTATTTCAATACAAACAAAAATACAAAGTTTCTCTCTTTATAATATTAATAAAAAATAATAAGTAAGTAAAATAAAGGTTTACCCAACCATGGTTTTGTTTTCTTGAAGACTCTACTTGTTAATTAGTCAAATGCTTTGCCAGAAAGAAAAGACGGGCTACGAAAGAAGTATGACAATACAAATTACACGAAAAATAATGTAATTATTAAGTGTTCATTAAATTACTAAATAAAAATATTGAAATTAAATCGTACATATTGAAAAAAGCATAGTAAAAACTTAAGAACCAATTAAAGGGATGCTTCTTCTAGGATGACCTCATACTCGTATAAGCTTGTAGATGAAAAAAAAAAGACCAGAATTAAAACCTCCTTCTTTTGGGAAGTCGGTTAAAAATGCCTAACCAACAGTTAAAACTAACCAGACGGTCAAACGCAAAATTATTCACGGTATGCATTAACTAGCAGGGTACCAGGCGAGCATGAACGCGAGGCGGTGCTGTGGAAAGCGGCGCGAAGGACGCCCGGGCGCGACGAATTTCACCGCGGCCGAGTATCCGCGGACCGCATGGTCGAGATATGCAGCCCTAGTAACTTAACTCAGTTTGCTTAACGATTATTAAAAAAAAGAAAAAAAACTTAGTTTTAACGGTTTTAACTTTTTTTATGCTATAAAGTGGCAAACGCGCAAGCGGCCACCTGGATTCGCTGAAATAGCGAAGCGACCGCTGCCCATAGACATCTGCAATTGCAGGTGCGATGCCTACCCTTAATCTACGAAGGAAATTCCTTATAAGAAAATGATAGGAAGGAAAAGTGGACTATAACTGTTAAAATAGTATAAAAACAAGCGTCGTCCTTAAAAATGTTTAAAAAAAATCTCAACATGTAAAAAAAACGTGTGCCGAAATTCCGATTCTATAAAAATCATTTGTTTTTTAAATAAAAAAAATGGATAAATCAACACGATCTGTGTTAAAAGTTAAGAATTTTGTAAAAACAAAAGTTTTTTTTATTATCTTTTACCTTTTACCTTTTAGCTGTTACCTAAGGATTCATACAGTCAATGATTTTAAGGCCATTAGCACACAAAAGGGGTTCAAACTAGCACACTGATCTCCTTAATCAGGCAATGCCGTGA